>VRMD01000041.1:0-54362 GCA_009872375.1 Sminthurides bifidus
ATAATGTTTCCCAAGTTCTGGTGTGGAGAGGACAACATTGGGATTCATGGGTATACCACTTTATATGAAGGAGATGGAAATCACATTCATGCCGTGCAATACAGGGTCTTTATCCAAGATCCGCACCTCAAGCTACGAGCGAGCTACGGTGAGCGCGAGCTCGAGGTGCGGATCTTGGATAAAGACCCTGTATATTGTGTAACACCAGCACACAGCTGGTTAGATTTTAGTCGCTGTTTTACGACGCTTACACGCTTTTGGTTAGATTGCATTCTTTAAGGACAAACATGCATGTGATTGGAATGCGGGTAAAAAGGGATTCAGCTCTGCAAGAGGGCTGACTGGGTGCATGGGGAAGTGGAAGAGACCTTATTGAGCAACCCAGATACAGAATTGGATTAATTGAAAAAGCACGGTTCGGTTGACTTGATTTTCTTTCTCTCGATCATTTCAGATAATTGGGCCAGCCATCGTGGCTATAGGACTGCTGGGTAATGTTTTGAATTTAATTGTTCTCTCAAGACCTTCCTTCAAAGGAGTAACATACTCGTACCTCATTGGGCTCGCTTGTAGTGACATTGGAGTCCTGCTCTTCGCAGTTCCCATGTTGGTAAGTTGATTCTTGTTCTTCCTTTTCTCGCCTCTTCTGGCATCACCGCCTGCCTTCCTATTCTTATCAACGTTTTCCCACCGTGGATGAATCCCTTTCCCTTCTTCCTCTCCCTTTCCTTTCCGCTAACTTTCGTTTATCAAATGTTTTTGGGACTTAAATCTTTTCCGGGCGTGCGGCACGAGGCAAGTCATGGGGCACACGTAAATGCTTTCTCTCTCTCTCACTCTCTCTCTTTCCCCCGCACAATGTCTCAGTCGCATTTCTCCAATTGCCTGCTTTCTCTCCGCGAACTTCTTGCCTCTCTTTGGTTTCATCATAAAGCTTAATTTGAGGCAAATAGCTGAACCGCCCATTCTCACTGCCTTTTTCAAACCGTGTCGTTTTCCCCAACCTTTTCTCCGGCTATTGGTCTTGCCATGATCATTGTTTTTCATTGAAAGTTATTTCTAGTGACGTTGTTCAATGTTTTGTAAATTGCACGATATCCTCGGCCGGAAAATCTCATTAAAGGACTTTTTTTCAAAACTCCCATGAAAAGTAAATGACGTCAACCTCAAATTCAATACTCTCAAGTACCCCTTTCTCTAGCCCACTCATTTGTCACAGTCAACGCAGACACTTTTGGACGGTTCAAGGAATTGATATAGATGATATGATTTCACAGTCAAACGGAGTTGACTGCCTCACTCGGAATTTTTCCACCGGGGTTTCACTCCTCTCCTCCATATCCAGATCCGTGCTTCTCCACGTAAATCTGTTACGACGGAGACTAAATCCTTTTATGAGGTTCCTTTTCTCCTCCTCTTGTTTCGTTCGTCCTTTGTTCAACATCTTGCTGCGGTCAGGCGCTTTTCCATGCACAGATGCTAATGGGCGGCGAAGACGCAGTTTCTCTACCAAATGTTATGATAACCCGGCAGTGAAAACATTAACTTCTTTGTCCCAAGATTCCGCTCTCCTGCCGCCCAGACAATAATAAATGTCGTAATGCTGATCGTAATCGCAAGGGTCTAACGAACGTCAAGCGCCCAGCTAAAACTTTTTACTGACTCAGGGGTATACTTGCCGTTCTTTCCTGGTTTCCTAATGTTACGACACTACAGTAATGTATACTTGACCTTCCCAGTCGACTTTGATGAGATTTCCTCTGTGCCACTTTCAAGTTACGTAAATGCCTTCCTTAAGGTCCCTTGTCAGTATTTAATACGCTCAGTGTTTAGATGGGACCTATTCCAACAGATCCCATTGCTGATTTGCTAAACGTTCTTTTCACGTAATGCCGCCAGTGCAGCCGATGAGTTGTGATGCAACGTTAACATTTCGGATTATAAGGTGCCGCATCTTCTCGTAAAGCTTACACTCGTCAACTTTGCCTCAGTTAAGGAGAAAATTTACAGCCATTATGACGAATGGTCTCGGAAATGTGTTTTTTTAAACCAACCCTTTGTACATGCTCGTGCAAAATAAAAATGAAGCCGCCAAAAATTAATAACAACTGCATGAAAATTAATTAAAAACCTTCTAGAAATGTCAAACATTCCAAGCATGAACGAGCCACATGGTGGCGAGACCTGCAACTTGAGTACAGAAAATAACTTGCTTTTCGGCTTCAGCCGCCTACGCTCAAGTGGTTGTAAGTTTTACATGAGGGCAAGCACTTTTCGTCATGCATCAGCTTTACAATGTGCTAAAGCCAACACGCTATGTTTCACACAGTTGCTGAAAAAAAGTTTTCAACTACGCAACTACTTTTCGGTCCCCTTTTAAGAGTTAAACAATCTTCTCCGCTCATGTGAACCGGAAATGCCAGGGATGAAGGACAGATCACGTAAATTCAAACGGTAATTCATCAGAGGGCTGTAGTGAGGAAATTTTCTTTTGACGAGTGACTGATTAGCCGCTTTGGCGAGAGGAGGTGATGAGATTCGCCGCAACGTGTGAAAGCATTTGTACAAGCACGTAACGCAATAACAAATCTCGGTCTAGCTGACACTGAGTGAGAGTGAGTGTGGCCGCATTGCTCCTTTCTCTGATCCTGGCTCTTTATCCACATACTAGATGATGAGAAGAACCAAGTATCTGGCAGGACCAAACTGTGGAAACAGCGGTCCATTGTTTATTTTGCTAAAGGAAGTGACAAGCTTGGCAGTTTGGTTTTCCCTCTTGAACCAAACAAAATAGCAAGTCGTAATTCAGATGAATAGAAAATTAAAGAGGAAGGGAAACAGGTACTTAAGGCGGGTGTTTTGGCCAACTGCTTCTAGGAACCCTGGCAAGTCTTCGGAGTCGACAGAAGTAGCCAGAACCAATGCTACAGGATAATTTGCCAAATAAGTGTTTTTGTGGCATTTCAACTTGCTCTGTATCCAACCCACTCCTGTGTAGCTACAGCAGTTCATGTTTTTGGAAAGAAACATTGTAGGTATATAAAGACTGGCTGTGATGCTGTATATCTTACAAAACAAATTCTAAATTTTCCCCTCCGTCCTTCATGCTGGTACAGCAAAAAAGAAAGGGCTGATAAAACTTTGGTAAATGGCTTACGACTTGTTTATAGTTCATTCGAAAGCTCGGCAGTGCTGTAACAGTAGCTTAAGTGAAAGTGTACACAAAGTTGAAGGAAAGAAGCAGTCACACCCTGCCTTAATGGCTTATTCTATGACCAGGTAAATCATTCACAAAACCAGTAGTTTACCACGTGTCAAATGCGGCGCAAATCCCCTATTTCGAAAAACATGCATAAAAAGAAATACTTTGGCGAATCGCACCGTTGCTACAAATAGCAAAGACTGAGGCTTCGCATGCTTTTAAGTTCAGTTCACGGTAGTCAGTGATCGCGCCCACTCAATTTTTCCAAGCGTACATAAGTAATCTGCCATCAGCTCAAATTTACTCAAGTATGCTACCTTTAAGTCTGTAATTTCCCCCCCTTAGTTACTGAGATTAGCACCACTTCCCATCTCAACTATGTACTTACGGTGCCCGGGAGAAGAAAGAGCTTATCAGTATCAGCGTAACACCTATACTCAGACCATCACCTCTTTGTGCGTGACTTTAATAAGGAGCTGTTACTTTCATATTTCACCACCATATGATTAGCTAATTAACCTTTATGGGAAAGCTTGGTTCAGGTTTCTTATGTAGGGAACTAGCTTAACTTAAGATGCAGAAAGAAGTAAGTCATGACATTTTAGGCTCCAGACACCAGTGTTTCCACCATCGGATCGCCTACCGAGTCTATTCGGTAAGTTAACTCTACTATCATTGCATGTAGAGGAATGGTCAATAGCAGAATCGCCGACTAGTTTGTTCCTGATGCCAATAAGGGTTCTAGTTTCTGGGACCTGTAATTTAAGCGTTATTCATGGGAAAAACTGCACAGGTGATTATCCAACTTGTTCAATCTTCAGGGGCATCCATCAAAAGGTGAGACAGCACCATATACTTTCCAGATGTGCATAGGCAATAATGCAAAATTTCAGCCTGGAGGCAATCGGATTGCAACTCCGTGCAGTGTAGCTACATACGTGGGATTCACTAAGGGGAAAATATCACTTTAATGCGCCATGTATGTTGATCTCGTTGGTGTAAATGAATTGACATGCATAGCAAGTCAGGTCGATTATCATGCATGTGAGTTCATATGCACTCTTTTTACGAAACACGGCCACAAAATAAATCTCACATTACTACAGAATTTAAGAAAATGCGGAGAAGAAAACAAGTTTGTGATTTGAAGCCAAATCTTAAAGATTGTCAGCACCTACTAAAAGCCCGATGCGTACAAAGATATGCTCACAGCAGTTTTGATTGAGCAACGCGGACGAAAATCCTCTTTTTGCAGTCGAAACATTTCTAGAAGATGACTGCATTACTATAATTATTATGATTATGGCTATTATTAACTTGACTGGAATCATAGGGACTTTTCCGTCCGCTCTTTTACATTCTGTAGCAAGATTTTTCAAATCGGTGCTTTACCTGTACTGACGACGCAGTAAAGAAAGGCCGTAACGTTATTCTTACGACTCTCTGCTCAACCGTCTGACCTGAACGTAGTGCAGGTTCTGATGAAGAATACAGGAGGAACGGAAAAATGACTGGACTAAAAACCTTATCCAAATTAAGAAGCACTTCTCCTACAAAATTATAACTTGCCCCTGCGTCCTGTGAACAGCAGGTATAAACGTTCACATTGTATGACCATCTCGTTTCATTGTACAAATCCTACAGCAACTTTTATGGCAGGGAGAAGAGAACTGGGCAGTATGAATTAAGTAAAACGTTCAAAGTAAGGAGGATAGAATCAAGTTACGAAACTATATATATACATATATATATTTCAACCACTTATGTATCTGCCACCATGTAGAAAATCCAGGTGGTGGTGGATAAACCGAGATAAAGATGGCGAGGCACCTCCTCCATGTCTTGGAATGACTACGAGAATCAACTTACAAGTTGGCGCATTTTACACAATACTAATACCATCTTATTGTGCCGGTGATTCAAAGAAAGTCTCATTTCCCCCGTACCTTTTTATTATTTCTCACAGCTAACACTAACAGAGCATGCAGGCAGTTCATGAGTGAGAGATTCAATTTTGTCCGCTGAAATGACCCATTGTAATATTGTACACGTTGAAGAGAAGATGAGCTGCAGAGCTGAAATGGAAAACGACTTTTGTCCAATTTCATCCTACCCTACTCAAAGAACAGCTGCGAAAGACCCATGTCGGTGAAAGGACTTAAACAATGGTTCCGCACCCGGGTTCCCATGATTACCTAGACAGGAAAATAAGGAGGCACAATGTCTCCCTCTAATAATTCCAGCATGCAGTTAAATGTCCACTCTGTTGGTAAATTGTCTCATTTTCCTCTTCTTTCTGAGTCCCAATTTCCCTTACACGTGAGAAACTCTTCACGCTTATGAAATGGCAGGAATTCTTGTCGTAAAATCTAGTCCTGGAGGATTGCGCAGTGGCATAAAGTGAAAGTCAGTGAGTGCATTCCTGCAAAAGAGTATTCCCTGCTTCCTACTTTAGGCGTCAATACTCTCTCTTTAACTACGCTAGTGAAAGTAATGCAGGCACAGCTTTCTCTCGTTGATCACAAGAGGTAGTCAAGTGTTGAGAAACTTGGTCGATAAAATCTAAAGACTAATCAAGTGCAGTTGCAACTGAAGCGTCAGATCAATTCTGAACAATTATGATTGCACTTAATGCACTCAATTGTAAATTACAGCAATCTATTATACTTTGATTCTTGTATTGGAACAACAGCTATTCTTGTAAAATCAAAGAAATCCGAACACTCGTGAGAGGCTTGTTTTCCTGTTTACTTCAAACTTTGACATTCCTAACAAATACTCCATATTGCTTTCGTCATTCGATTGTGAGATAATGGCAAAAATAGTCTGGAATGATGTTAACGCAACGTTGAGAATCTATACCCACTTATCATACGGAGAAAGTTCAGCTGCGGGCAGAACCATCCCAATTTCCCTAGCCAGGTTAGTTAGCTTTGCTCGAGCAGCTACTTTACACAGTACCCAAACATCTATCTGCCGTCTGCCGACGAAAGAATTTATCGACTAAATGATGATAGCATGACGACAAAACGATGCTCAATAATGAAAGCTTGAAGACTACCACCACGTATTGGCGTATAATTATAAGGCGGCATAGTCTTCGCATCTATGAGTTGCTTTCAATGTGTCACTTTGGGTAGCAACCTTATCTTTTTGAACTAATTCGCCAGGAAAGATCAAAAGTTACGGATAATCGCAATACTGCTGAACCACAATTTTCTTCAAAGTATACATCCAACTGGTGATTTGTACTCCCTCAAGGTGACCTTCTCCGATACAAGGCTAAATGCAGTGTAGAACTTAGTGAATGCATGACATTGCAGCTGAGGGACACGCATCCAGTTTCGTTTCTCAATCTGACAATTGGACTATTACACGTCTAAGGCCATGAATTATTGTAGCGCTCCGTTGTTCATTTCAGATAGTCTCATAACGATGGAAAATAGCCCATTGTGCTTTTGCGGTGTACAATGTCGAAATCAGCACAAGGCTGGAATTTGCATGAATGCCTGAATGCGAGCAATTCTATTAGTGAAAGTTATAGTTGTTATTGGGAACATCCATAACTGTCCAGTTTTAAGGCGGACTAAGGGATTTCTTTTGCATATGTACATAGGAATTTTGTGGAAATTGTATGCGGTTTCATTTTCTTTATATTATTCACACGCGACCATTGAAGGACTGAAAGTACCGACATACAAATCAAAGTACAGTGAAAACCATGTCGTTAGTATAATATGGCATTACAGAATCCAAAGTAAAGCAAGGCAAGTCATACTTTGCATGTTTACATGCAAAGGGGAAGCATATTTTTCAAGTAGGCTAAAGATTTATGCGCGCGGGGGAAGATGCCGATATGTACGTACATAGAAGAGAAGAGAAAGCAGAAGAAAAGGGAAGGATGAAGAAAGACTTTACTGGGAATCTGAAGCGGATCTGAACATGAGTAAGGGCTGGACACTGTGTGAAATACTTTATGCCCTTGTGTAAAACTTTGAAGGTAGCTCAACCATTCTATTTAAAATATTCACTTGTTTCCGCACATCGAGATACATTTTCCCTGGCAATCCAATCTTCTTCGAAGCAGCAACCTCGAGCCTGAACCATACATCATGTGCGCGAGCTAAAAATGTGTCACAGCACTGCAAAATTGTGAGTTAAGGAAAAGGTAGCTGGTATTACTCGGTTTTCGGGGAGAAACCTCAACAATTTCACAAAAACTTTTTTGTGGGTGGCTTCTTATAATATCGGTCCTACACTGCTCTGTCGTCGAGAAATGTACAAAGAAAAGGATAAACCTATGTAAAAAACCTTAGACAAACACTCCGATGAAGGAAAGGCTTTTAGGCCAAAGAAACCACTCAAGCTCGATATTTGTCGGATTGGAGAGCATAACTACCTGATTTTTGGCGAGCAGGGTTCAAAGCTTACAAGTCATGAAGTAGCAATTCTACCTACCTGCCCGCATGCCTAGGGACAAAAGCAAATCTTACCTTTCTGAGAGAGGGAAAGTTGGCTGTCAAATAAGGTTCTTGGACCACGTCACTCCGGCTGCCTCCGGTACATATACATAACAAGTCATTCGAAATACAGTTGTCAACTTGAAAGAAAGATAGGAATATGAATTCCGCTTGGCTTCTGCGAATCAAAACTTTTTGTTTCGCATTTTACGTCTTTTTTCGCTACGATTGTCTTTTTGTTTACCAACCAAAGGTCAAATATTACTCATATGTTTCACATCCTGCTTCCTGAGCATCTGTTTTTAATATTGCCGGCGCGTTTACGCAATACTAACTAAAGTCAATGCTACAAACCCTGGACTGAGAATATCCAGCTTTTACGACAGGATGGAGGAGAATAAGGTCAGCCCTGCTCGAATCTTATCCTGCAATCAGGGATTTCTTAGTGCAATCATTGCAGAAAATCAAATTCGCCAGTTATCCTCAACTCCGAACGGATTCACGACGCACTGACGTGCTTGTTAGTGCGCATCACGGCTACTCATGGAAAAATAATCCGCAGGCGGGATTTCTGGAGAACCCAAGAAAATGCTTGGAATTAGAACCTCAAAGATTTTTCAAGTGTGTAAAATGGCAATCATTTCCGCTGCCTCGGTTAGTATTCTCTTTTGAAGTTCCAAGAAACAGCGGGGTTTCATGTGCATACGAACATGCGCCGAGTCGAGTCAGAGAAGGGAAAACGAGTCAAATGAATTTCTTTCATTCCATGATAATCTGCCATGTGCAGCATGTGTTCTTCCGTACGCATTCCAGCTCGCAAGCCGCAAATTAAAAATAGAGGCCCCATCACCATTGAACTACAGCTGGGACAATTGAAAAGATGATGTAGGCTAAAAGCTACACTTTCTCCCATGCATACGTCATGTCAACTTTATACTTTCTTCTTGAACGTGGGTCAAATCTAAGACAGAATTGTCAGAAGTGGGAAAACATATGTGTGACTCGAAAGAAAAGTTAAAGAAAAGAAATGCATACATCATTGAGAATTAAAATATGTGTGGGTGGGGGAGCTCTATAGGTTGTTCAAGATCTTAAAGGGGAACCCTCAGATACCAATCTCTCTGTTTACCGTTAACTCGTTCAGAAAAACTATGAAACACGTAGTAAATATGCTACACTATTACAGCAAAACTCAACGTCAGTTTTTTTGCAACAACTTTTTGTATCGAAAAACATTACAAACCTTTTTTGTAAACTTTTTCCTTGAAACCAATCCGCTCAGTCTTTTCCTTCTTTCAGCACTTTTCATGTGGTGTGTTTCGTGACCGCAGATGCCGCATGAATCCCTCACTCTAAACTATTTCACATTACTCTTATAACATAACCTATTTTGACTGAACTTGACCTGACGATCGAATTTTAAATTCTTGAAAGTCGCGACTACTTTTCTTGTGATTAACGCCTCACAGAAAGAGACGGCAGGTATCACAGAATTAACTTTCTAACTTTTCTTTTTTGCCAGATTCGACAGGTGGACCAACAAGCCAACGATTCTTTGCTATCGGCTTTCTTCTATGCACATATGGAGATTCCATTGGCGAATGCATTCATGGCGTCCTCTATTTTTATCGTAATATGCCTCACGGCGGACCGTTTTGCTGCTGTCTGCACCGCATCGAAATTCAAGACGGTTCACACGCCGAAAGTCGCCAGGACCGCCATATCAATTTGTTACGTTTTGGGAATAATCATTTCAATTCCACTGGTCCTTCTGAAGAAAGTTTGTAAGACAGAGGGATTAGCGTCGAACAACCGATCATATCCTGCCTTGGCATCCGCCACAACTCTATATTCGTTTAAAGAAAATCACGCAGTGACGGACATGGACATATGGAAAGCGTATACGATCTTTGGAGAGATAATTGTTCGCTTCGGTCCAGCATTTATCTTGTGTGTCTTGAACTTACGCATCATTCGGACTTTTCGCAAGGTCAGTCGAAAGAAGAAAGAAATCCAAGGAGGAGGAGATGCTAGCCTTGCTAACACGAAACAATACCAGCTTAGAGGTCAAAATATTTCCAAGAAGATTTACAAAGAGGAAAAGAGACTCACCGTCCTGCTTCTGTCCATCGTGCTACTTTTCTTCGTCACTATGACGCCAGTCGCATTCCTCGCTATAACTTATTCTCAGTCATTGGACACCAACTTTCATTTTCAAGTTTTTCGAGCTTTGGCCAACAGTCTTGAGCTCTGCAATTTCGCTCTAAATTTCTACATCTACTTCCTCTGTTGCAAGGAATTCAGGTCCAAGTTCTTAAGCTTCTTTGAATGCATACTTCCAAAGAAGAGCGAACCAAGGGTAGATAATTTTCAATCTGTTACCCTTCCTGAAATGTCTAAGGCTAGGGACGGTAAGATTTTCCGCACAAACCATGACGCAAGCAAGTCAGCAGCGCACAATGTGTAAAGCTGGACTCTTCAAAACCAAGTACAACAAACAAGAACAATGATGATAACCATAAAAACGATTCATTCACACCCACATGTTCAAGTGTGCATACTATTTTCCTACAACAAATATCATTTGGCGCTATCATCAAAAACTCATTTAATTGCATTTTAAGAATCTTGAAGTAAATGAACTAAGTTAGTCACTTTTAGACACACTGTGTAAAAAAAGTGAGCAAACTTGAATTTTTCTGACTTTTTTGTCATGTTATCGTAGTGCGCATAAACTATCGTAGAAGATAACTGATGAGTGAATGATTTTTCTGATGTAATTTGCTTGAAAGACCTTAATTTTAAGTGGTGGCTAGATCCGGTAAATTTGCCATCCTAGTTCACAAAGACCAAAATCAGGTCACCCACAGTGCTAACACTTGTACCAGCTAATTCGGTAACGATTTCAGACGTTAAGAATATGAATAACACATTTGTGTATGTGGTAACTTTATTCAGTAAAGTTAAACAGTTAAGTACGTTGCGCCAAATTTATCTGAGTTAAAAAATTAAATATTTCGTTTGAAGCAAGTAGCCATTGCAGCCTTTGATCATTTCTTTTTCATCTGACTTAGTCGTTCTTTCTTCTGACTAAGCTCAAGTTAGCTCAGCTTTATTAAACTTCACATTTTCAGTGCAGACACTCTAGAGCTTAGAAACCAGAGGGAAGGCATGGAAAGAACTTTGAACGAAAAATAAACTTGATAAAAAGTAACCTATTGGGATCAAACTGCTCTCATACGGAGAAAGACAAGGCAGACTATGGTAAAATGATCAAGTTAATAGAATCCACATGTCTGCGTTACGGAGTCTTGCATTTCTTTATTGACAAGATACTAACGCGAAGATGGTACGAATTGGAGGATATTGTTATATAAAGCTGGGTATATATATTTCACTATTAGTTTAAACGGAACATTTAACGCTAAAACATACAGTTTAACTTAGGAAAACAAAGGACGCGGGCATTAAAGCCAAATCAGGAATTTTGACTATTGAGTCTTGACAAGAAATTCTTATAACATTACCTTGTTATAACTTGCTTTAGCTTCACTGTCTCATAGTATCATAATTTCATTAGATACATCAGCTTTCTGAGAAATGCACTAAAACGCTAATACATAGATCGACCACACGCCTATGATTTTAGGGTTGGGTAAGTAACAGTATCATCGTTAAAGAAACATTTCCTATACTGGTCATTAGTACCATCGTAGCGTTTAGAAACAACTTGTAAGTAAATTATATAAATAAGCGTTTTATTGCCTTTGATGATTTCTCCCTACAACTCTGTTGGCGACCGTAATGCATTAAATTTATTATTCAATGAGTATCTTAATCGTGACTCCGTTAACATGTGTTCTTGATTCACATGTAAGTCAGATTTTTATTATTTACAACTACTTCATTAACTTACCAAGCGAAGTTCAAACTGATACATTCCGTACCTGATACAGACTTCACCAATACGTAGTAATCTCTCTACCTCTTATTCCACCAAAATACCCCTTTTAATTCTGTACCAATCAGGAGACATTAAAAATATCTTTTCATGCATTTCACATCATACTCTTAATGCTGCTGATAGTGATAGTTGTTTATATTATACTTTTTTACTCAATCATTGTACCTATCAGGACTTGGCATGGTAGCCCTACTTCGAATTCGAAACTTATCTTAAATCTTAAAGTCCAGCAAATTTATCGTTGTATCGTAAACTTGCTGATTTTTAAATTCGCAACTTGTCGTTGCACAGCCTCGTCATAACATTAGGACTTTGCAGTTCGAGTGCGTAAGTCTTATAAATCTCAAAACACAACAGGCAAGACTGAAAGAAATAAAAGTACAGTAGGTGAAAAGGAAGCTGAAGTTGCCGAATACTTTCAACCCAGAACAGATGACCAAGTTAGGCATGTTAATTCATTCCTGAAAACCAATTGACGCGCAGTAACAAGACTTTAGCTAAAGCTCTACCTAACTAATTGCGCTTGGAACTGAACTAACTACAGCTACTCTTAGGCCTAAAAATACAGAAACGCAGAAATAGTAGGAAGCAAGCTAATAGGGATAAAGGAAACAACATCAACTTTGAGCACGAGTGAAACGTCGAGGAACTACCGACTGTAAGGTGACATTCAACCATATCCATATTACAGTATTGCCCTTAATCAATTCAATGCAAATCACATGCATTTGTATAATTTAGGTAAACTCGACTTCAAGCCCAGAACCTACTTTGTAGGAACGATTGACGAAAGTAAAGAACAACAGAGCTGATCTAGTATAAAGATGCATCCAAAAATTATCAAAGAGATAATACTTTGTTGCCAAAGAAACACTATTGCAGTACTTTTAGCAACAGAGAGTTCTTATATCTGATATTTCGTAGATACCGAAACAGTACAAAATTCCAAAATTGCCTATGCAACTAGGGGAGTCTTATTGGTCAATCAGCGACAAGTTAAAGTTTTCGAAACCTGGTATTTTTTGCAATCTGATTCCGGAAATAATTTCATAAATTCCGACTACTACAGCGTCGAAGGATCTAAACAAAGAAAAAATAATAATATTCAGGCCTGGAAATACCAATTAAGAATACCAGAGTTGGCGACATTCCTTTTTTAAGCTTCACAGTAACAATTATTTATGTCACTGAGCAGCTGTTAACTAGTTCGATCCTCACGGAATGGCAGTCGAATTGTTTCTGGAGGCATTCTCTGGGAATTTTGAAAACCTAAAACCGCATTGATGTCGCTTGGAGGCTACCGAAACCAATGGTAAAAAAGACTGCTTGTACTGATACCGATAATGTTAATTTCATTCAACAAGTAGTTGTACGAAAAAGTATTGACGAGTTTGCCCTTGTTACAAAAAGCATTGAATAAGCTAAGAAATTAAGAATCTAAAGTAATTGGCAGTAACTTGTGTTGTATGGTACTCACAAAGAATTCTTCATACCTACTGATACTCGAAAATATGTGCGGCGAATAACTTTTTGCTTGCACAGCGTCGAGGAGTATCTCACCTGACAACTCTTTTGTTCCACACGAGTTAGTTAAAGTTCAAAATAACGGAGAAGTAATAAACCAGTATGATACACAAATGAACGAACGACATGTCTTGCAAGACGCTTAGCTTTCAAGGATAACAACACAACTCCATC
This sequence comes from Sminthurides bifidus, assembly GCA_009872375.1. Lineage (NCBI taxonomy): Eukaryota > Metazoa > Arthropoda > Collembola > Symphypleona > Sminthurididae > Sminthurides > Sminthurides bifidus. The sequence goes on from VRMD01000041.1 coordinate 13,325, forward strand.
TTGTGGGTTGATACTGTGATCAGGTAAAACTTAAGTACGGCCTTCATGGCAGTCAAGATGTTCACGCTAATAGCACTTTTCTTAGTAACGCACACAACTGTTAATACGAAGTTACGTTATATGCATCAGAACTAGATAACTCCTATCGGTCACAACAACTTGTTCGTTATCACTTGGTTGATCTCACCTCACTCCTAATCTTGATCGGTTGCACTAACATACTCGAATTTTTAAGACATGTAGACATGGATCGATATTGTGCGACACTTAGAAGAAGTTGGAGGGGTTGATTTATAGTTCTAATACGAAGAATTATACACTTTAAAACGTCAGAACGACGCGAAGGAGTTTTCCAACTTTTCATGCGCAGCTTCAAAAGTGCCACGCCAAAAGTGACTTTTAGTTGTGATGCAACTAAGTCAAACTGGCACAGAAGATTCCTTCACACAATCATACGAGCGATCTTACACGGTACGAAGAATGCTGACGCTGGATGCTGAAGCATTCTTGCTCCCCTGCAATCATAGTAAGTAATTTTTCTTACAGAATACCTTTGAGAGTTCTTAACAAATGGGCTAGGGTAAAAAATCACATTCTTACTTTTCTCCAAGTAGCTGCGTAAGCCATCAACATTGGCATTACTAAATAGACTCAAATCCGGTGGCTGGTAGTGCTGGGCAAAGTTATTTGGTTGAATTACGAGGACACAAGCTCCGTTTTTACTTGACTGTACAGTGGGGATCTCTACATCAGCTAATGCTTCCGACTGAGACTGAGTCTGCTCAGGTACTGAAACGTAAACATCTTCACAGTACTCGTGTCCTTCAGTAGACCTAGAAGGTGGTTCATCCGATGCGGTGACTATCAAAGCTTCAGAAACCAATTGTTTTTCATTGCCTGCCGGTACAACTAAGATTGGTTGTACATGACTGGCTGAATTCGACGGAATGAAAGAAACAGGAGGATATTGCCCCAACTGCCCATCAACAATCGGTGTCATTGGAACAGGTACTACTGCTGAGGGTGCAGGAATAGGCGCAGTGCGTGTGTTGTATGGATTTTGACCGGATGCAACTGGTAGTGGGTACTGAATGCCGCAGAAGTTACTAGGTAATCCGTGAGTCCCCATAGCAGTCATAGGATATGCTGTGATAACAGAACCAGGTTGAATAAAACGGCCTTCCATTGCCACGATTGCAGTGGGAACACCAGTAATTGTGCCAGCATCAGTTGATAGATTTGTCCTCTTGTACGATTTGCTACCTCCATTTTTCATCACAGAGCCTTTGTCATAGACCATGCCTGAACGCTTGTTTTTCCCATAGCCTTCTTGTGGTTTGCCACCGTAATGACCATCTTCAGTAAAGCTACTTGCAGAATATTTTCTCTCTCGACGGAAGGATTGAGTTTTACCTTTAGAAATTGGCACATCTCCGTGGTCTAAATTATCAATTACAGTCGCCTCTGATCTGATAGGCTGAAACGGAGGAATCACTACGTTAGTCGCAAACTCGTTTTGATGATGCAAAGCTTCGATACAAGGCGGCACGTTGGTTTTTATGTCACTGTTAGACGCACTGTTGCCCTGCTGGTCCAGAATATCAAGTCAGTAACTACTGAATTTACAAACACGACAGAATAAAATACATATCATAGCTACAACTTACCTTCTTGTTAAAGTCGCGCAGGACTTCATTCATTTCGAACCCAAATTCTAACTCCAATGCATTTCGGGGGAGCAGTGGAGCTTCCTTGAAGTTCTCTCCACAAAATATCACTGCCTCAGTACACAAGGCATTATGAGTATCAGTTTCACAAACCGACGAATCAGGCGTAACCATTGCAAATGGACTCTTTAACTTGGCACCAGCATTATCACTTGCTTTTTGATCTAGTTCACTATCCTCTTGATGCCCATTCACTACATAACCATTAGTATCTAGCATGGAAACATGTTCAATACGGCTCTTGGTATCTTCGAATACATCACCGGATTGTACAAATTGTGAAGCACTAAGTTTTGAATCAGCGGAAGAAGCGCGATTACTTGATTTCTTGATGGCATTTTTGTAACCCATACTATTTGGATTTGCACTACCGAGGTTTCTATTGGCTTGAGAGTCTGGCACACCGGCAGAAGCAAGACTAGTTTCTTTCACTTGAGCATTGAGGCTATTACTAACGTATCCTCGTCCCACAGAAGACTGTGGCTCATTTTCAACCTTTTCCTGAGGGAGGGCATTACTGCATTCCGCTTGGGATCCAATATTACACAAGTCGCTCTCAGATTGCATATTTTTCTGGATACTGTTGCTAGGTAGTTCTGGGAATGCGATGTCGGTATCTTCGTGGCGTAATATAGCGGAAGAAATATCACTTTTTGGCGAAGGCAGTGGTTCTTGAAGTTCGGCAGTAGATAATTCTGGAAATTCTGGCCGTCCGGTATCCTTCCTCTCCTGGCGCTTGTCTTCGGTGCGTACAGAACCAGAGGCAACTTTCGCGATGTCAGCATAAGAAGTCTGCAATATAAAGCTAGGACTAAATATTGCTCATTACGAGATGGTTTTCAAACGTGTAGATAAAGAACATACCGGAGCAGATGTTCCAGTTAAGGCTTTGTTGTGTACGGTTTTGGGGGTACCATCTGTTCCTGACACATCAGATCCGTCCTCAGACCCTTCACAGTTATCAGAACCATGCAAGGACGGGTAATCTTCCGGTGTCTGACGCACTTCTTTTGCTACTTCTTCGTCTCTTGTCGAACGAGCGATATCGGCGTAAGAAGTCTAAATGTTTGAATAGGCTTTAATTGTGTTTTTACTTCAATTTTAAAATACTTCGTGCAAAAGGTAAAGTGTTACACAACGAACCTGGGGAGTTCCGCCACTGGAAGCACAAGATTTAGGAATATTTTCACGCGCAGTGCATTCACCAACGGGCAATGATCGAACCGAGCCATCATCTGATCCTTCAGAGTTATCCGAACCGTGTGCTGAGCCCACGGATTTCCTCCTCTCGCCTCGATTGCGATTACGTCGCATTTCATTTCTGTTGCCGGAACCACACTCTAAAATTCAAATACCAAATGACTTACAATATTTTCGATTTAGCTAATTCATGTTTAGCTACTACAACAATAGTCCAAGTAGACACTTTTCGTCCAATATTACAATATAATTCTTCACCTTGAGGAGACGTTATGCTGGTACTCTTGCTTTTCTTCTTACGTCGAACAACTTCAGTGAAATCCCGAGCTGGCGAAGTCTCATCCGGATCACTTTCTCGTTTTTCTAGTTGATACTCACTAGACTTCTTCCTAATTGTCGATCCGGATGCTTTCATTGCACCCGCCGTTTGTTTTGTATTAGCCTCAAAGCGTGAACTGTCTTCAAAATCTTTTAGAGATGAGTTGAGCGAAGAATATTTCACTTTTTCTGTACTTTTCTTGGCGACAAGTTGCAAGTTGTCATCATCTAGTGATAGCGATTTGTTTAGCACATCAGAACCACCGTACTTGTCTCGACAATCATTGTCACGTTTCTTAGGTCCTCGTTTTTCGGTTTTCTAGAACATAATCATTGAGACAATACAAACGGTATTCTTAAACTATGAACTCAAACATTTGTTGAAGACTGTGCCTACAGTTACCATTACCAGTTCTCCTCCTTGGACAAAAGCCACCAACTCATCAACACTGCAGGCATCTCCTTTATAAACAGATTCTCCGACCAAATCTTTAGCGGTCATCGGTTCTATCTTTTTACCCTGAAAATTAACATGTACGTTCAAACTTAACTTTGTCAGCTTTATGCTTCATTTGACGATACAATAAGACTTCTTAAATTATTAAGATACAATAAATTACCTTCTTGGTCCCATTTTTGTGCGCAATGGTGGTTCGCTTCTGTTTCAAATTTGGCTGAGTACTAAATATTGAACTACCTTGTGGATATGATAACGGTGGGGAATGACTCGATCGGGTACTGATTGCTGTTTCCTGTACAATTTGAAAGTTGCGTCACAAATTTATGTCTAGTTGCCACTACGGTCACGATAAAATTATGATGAATGAAAACAGTAAAAACTTACATAGGTATTACCGTCTCTGACAGCTGAATAAAGGCGACCACGTGTAACACTGTTTACACTTGGATATTTTTCATCAAGTTGAACGTGCCTGCAGATGTTATAATTAGACTCCATTGGCAGCGAGTAAGATAATGTTAACTCTAGCAATATTTAGATTTCCAACCATAACTTACGATTTACACTTGCTTTCACTCAGGTTTGATTCCCGGTCATCATGAGAAATCAAATTGTGATTAATCCGATCTCTGTAGTCGTTGTCAATGTGAGATCCTATAACCAAGGAGAGGAAAAAACTGACATATTGGAAATTACTTCTTAATTACAAACCTACAATGGATACTTACGATTAGACGAAGATATTATTGATTCTCTTGCAGATTTACCCGGATATACCAAGTTGGGAGTAGCTTGAGATAGTACCGTGTTCATTGACGAAACTAATGTGTAACTAGAACTAGCAAATACTGTGGAAGATTCGGGCTCACGAGGACTTCCTACTACTAATGGTGATGATGTCTTGGTATGCTTCCCTTGTTTGTCCTTATCATTGAGTGATTGAAGCGATGAGCTATTGTACTTGCTACTAGTCAGGTTTTGCTGTGATTCTTCTGGCTGATTTCTTACGGAAATGTTTTCCAGCTTCTGAAATTAATACAAGCGTGAAAATGCAAAGAAGTAATAGTTTCAAAGCATGAGAGGTTTGTAAGATCTTTTAGCAGTTATCATACCACCCAAACACTTTTACTACAATGAAATTCAAGAAAAATTAGCCTTACACTAATTATGTCCTTGTGTTCGACGGTTTTCTCCCTAGTATTTGAGCATGCTTCAAGAAGTTGTTCAAAATCGTCAATCTGCATGTGCTCCAACTTTTCTTCTACCGTCTGAAAGAGCAAATACAGAATTACTAATAAGTATTACAAACACAACAAACAAGATAAATATAAAGTTCCTGCCAATTCCATTGTACACTTCTCCTCAAACGTACAGCACATCAAAGCATTTACTGACATCTTTTCCCCTGCTAAAACTGAGGACATCGAGGAAATCCACAATTTCTAGCTAAAATTCGGAAACCAAAAAATACTTGCAACTACCCTGCTTATGATAAATGTACGAATAGGTGGCTTTGAAGAATACAAAAACTCCCTCCCAGTTCTTGTGATCATGGTAACCATTCAAGAAAATGGTAATGGACGCTTCTGAATAGCAAGAAAGCATCCCTCCCATTCCCATCACAAAATTCTGATATGACTATAGATTATTATGGTTCAATTCAAATGGTCAAATCAATCCCAATTATTTAGCCTATCCTCATGGAGTATTATTTTCATCTCATGGCAATGATATCAAATAAAATTGATTGCGAAAAATGCACTTCCTACTATGCATCCATATTACTGAACTCAATTATCGCAGATCACAATTATCAACTTCAGATTGAGGCTCAACTATAAGTTCGTCACGTGGAGGTAGCTGTGAGGGATTCAGTAAGTTTAGTAGTCAGTAGTTTGTAGTTTTGGTAAGCACTAAAAGTAAGTGTAATTTCTGTCAGTTCTACCCTGAAAAAAAAACATCCTGCTGCAGAGAAATTTGACAGAGTCAGATTGAATCAACTGGAGAAACCTTAAACGTAGCATTCATCATACCTGAAATACTGAAATGAGTGACTGTTGAACTCAAATTCTACCGTAACATTTTTGAAGATCAGCAACAACACTTTACTCTCGCAGAGCAGACTTCAGTCAATGTCCAAGCCATTTAACTTCGAAACTAGACCACCCGATCCGAAATATGCTCACAAGTACATGAGCAGCGTCGGCAGGGACGCAGACAGGTGTTCGGCATACTAGACATCCAGTCGCCCCTATGTCAAAGACACTCCTGAATACAAGATCCACTACATGTTCACGACCTTACTTTATTGGGCGATTGAAGAGTGCTGAAGAAATTAGTGGAATACAGAACAAAAACAAGCGAAGGAGAATTGCAATGCCAAAAGGAGTGAGCTTAATTCGCCTGCAATTTTAAGCCCCAACCAGGATGAAAATAAAAGTTCCGTAACACTAAAGTGAATGAGTCAACGGTCAAGCGCAACCCGATGGGCTATGACCCTTCCTCAGAAACGGAGTGGGGAGTGTCTCTCGAGATACCTACAGTAACTGCAGCAGGATATGCCGGATGACCAGAATTGCCTCCATCCATAATTATTTTTGCCAACATCGATAATGATAATGCTAAAAGCCTTGTCAAGTTCAGCTGATGGCATAGTCATGGACCTCCCTGTCTCACTCAAGAATACAGACCTTAATACTCGTCTCAAATTAGTTTAAACCGTAATCGGACTTTGGTTTACTATCAGAAATATGTCTTCAGTAACCACATACGCAATGGTACTTATTTGACAGCCCAAGGCTGATTCGGTCAAAACGCAGCAAGAAAATATAATATCCTTTACTCAATCATCTCAGCTATATAATCATCGCTTAGGTTTTCTTCTGAAGGTATTCCTTCCTTACTCCTTCATCATCAGCATCTCGCTATTCAATTCATAGAAACTTCAAAGTTCAGCAGTTCATCCAAGAAAATTCCATTTACTAAGCTTACGCTTTCGGCCATAATCCTGGTATGATCCTGCCATCGATGATCAACTCAATTACTCTACATGGTAACCTTGAAAGAGACAAGAAACTGCGTTTGTACTTACCTGCCCCGGAGGTTCATCCATGGGTAAAATTTTTAATCATGGATGAACGAATTGTAGCTAATTTGAATTACCATTTGGATTGAGCCCACCATTAAGTCCGTTAAGTACAGCAGAGGAAATGCAATGGCCAAACCAATAGCTAATTCAAGAATGGCAACTTAATTAAACAGGACCATCAACTTTTCCTTATCACGTTCAATATCACTGGAAAACAATAACTGAATAAGCGTAGACTGCTTCACTTTTCTGCCAGCACTTAACAGATCAGACAGGTAACACACACTCGGTAACTACAGAACGTAATGTAATGTAAGCGCACTCACGCTGGAGAAAGATTTGAGTGCCCAGAAAGTGCAGCGGAAGGATTTTTTTTGAAAAAGCTACTCTAATGAACACAAACTTCGATCCTTGGCTCAGTACTCAGTACAATCCGTTTAATTCGCCAACACCGTCTGAGCCACTAGAGTTTAAAAGTAAATGCGATTATTTCAACGCTGGAACTGATATAGCCGCCTCCGTCAATAGTAAATGCCAACACACAACACAGTGTATTATTGTTACGGTCGGATCAATTTTATTTAAACTAACACTAATTTTCACTTAAGTACAACTACACGACGGGACTCGGGATCTCATGTGCCTCAAGAAGCCGAGGACAGACGTCGACTGAGGAAAATGATTATAGCAATATTAATAGAGGACGGCAAGCAATATCGCACTCAAGTCTTGTTCTAAAGCTCCTCTACGATGCGTGGTAACTACACAAATCACCTGGGTGAGTCGTTAATTGTCTATTAAATATAAAACTGATTACTTCCCAAGGATTCTGCACAGATCAAAGGAGTAAACGTGTGATTGCTCGGACTGGAATTGCAAAGCGAAGATGAGGAAAAACCACACACACACTGCACTACTTGTCCAATTTAACACAGTGCTCTCCTCCCTTAGCCTACATATACTCGGCATATGCGTGGTTGTCTCCAAAGTGCAGTCTCTTGCACTCTATATTTTCTCTCCACCTAAAAAGTATGAGCCCTCTTCAAGCATTAAAGCATTATACCCGCTTCTTGCACTGTAGCACCTCTGTCCATGTTCACCATGCGCTGCCTACAAGCAAAACGTATACCTCCCTGTCCATTTTTAATTCGCTACTTTACATCGAATCGAAACCTCCCAATGAACTCTTAACTCGCCACCGTAGACCTAGAGATTTTACATTTTACATGCATACGCAGCACCACAAAATCATTCTGTAACCCGCGCCAATCCGCACACAGCCCGCATTCAGCTCCGGTGAGTAACATCGAGTAAGCTTTTGTAAGCCTGTGATATAGCATTTTGTATACTTTAGTCTAGTCATCAGTACTCGAGCATGAGAATTGTGCAGTTGTGCGATCGCAACATTAACAGTCCTCAGACTCCAAACCCAGATTAATGTGAGCCGTGCGAGAACATGCCAGCTGCGCCGTACCAGTGCAGTCGTGCTGCTGTGCTGTGCTTCTGCACACCGTGGGAGTGGGTCTGAGGGAGTGCGTAAAAGCTCTGTGTATACCACAGCATATATGGCAGCAAGTTACTAGCCAGCCTATGTATGCTGTCATATGCAAATCCATGCCAGCAGATAAGAACGTTTGGTTTCTCGGACTATTATGTGAGCCGTGCGAGAACATGCCAGTTGCGCCGTACCAGTGCAGTCGTGCTGCTGTGCTGTGCTTCTGCACACCGTGGGAGTGGGTCTGAGGGAGTGCGTGAAAGCTCTGTGTGTACCACAGCATATATGGCAGCAAGTTTACTAGCCAGCCTATGTATGCTGTCATATGCAAATCCATGCCAGCAGATAAGAACGTTTGGTTTCTCGGACTATTATAGTGCAGTCTGTGAGGGAGCTGTACAGAAAATGTTAATATACTGCATAAAGTAATTCGCATTGGCTATCCTAAAAAAACGAGCAAAACGGAAGCTCCTGCATACTTTTACATTTTGCCACACGATCTTTTATTACAATGCGAATTTAGCCAGGTTATAGAGATACACAGGATAGCTCGCAATTTTATCTGAAACTAAAAACGTTGCTACCTGCTATCGAAATTATCTTTCTTCCTGTGTGAATTTGCTTTGATCAATTTCATTCCGTTCCCATGCCACTGGGGCTTCGTATTCTGTTCGACAGACGCAGAATTCAGAACTGGAGAACAGTGAAAATGAAAACAGCTGCAGAGATCAGATGATTTTCGTTTTTGGCCGCACTTTGACATGCCTGAAGCAGCCAAAGTTAGGCATAAGAACGTCCCTACTCCCTACTTTATCCCGAAGAGTCTGCAAATTGGCCTCCGTCAAGGCATCGATGATCTGCCCTGACAGATTGGTGCAACAACTACTAGAGTGATTTGAGAGAGCTAAAACTGGGCAACTTCATTCAGGTAAAAACGTTCACATCCTAATGCGCATACCGGGATAAATCTTCCCGCTAATCAAGATTTAGGGTGTCCCATGTAGCTTCGTAGCAGGCGAAGAAACCAACTTATAAAACAGATCCGGTTTACAGTGATCCGATCCAGAGAAAAAAAGTCTTCCTAAGTCTTGAACAGAACAGTAATGCATTCTCATTCGCATTAAATCTGCCATTTGCTCTTGCTCCCGACCCGACTATCCATGTGCAACAAATAAATAATCTCACAATATCTGCTCTTCGCGTCATTTGCCCTTGTTGCTCCTTAGCTCTTTGCCCATATGCACTGCGCCAATAATTGTCATTTGAGCTGAGCGAGTAAAACCGCATTTCGACTCTCTCTCGCACTTGCTTTTAGCTCTCTCTTGTTCGCACGACTTTTTTCATCATGGCATTGTTGCTAGCTGCAATGATGGAATTGGTAGCTGCTACCTCATTCTGAAACTTTACGATCGCGGATATGTACAAACTGACTCGTTTACCTGGATACCAGTTGTTGGCACATTCCTTAAGGTTCACTATCTATTTAAAGCACTATACAAATAGCGACAGGTTCCAGGTTCAGTTAAGCCGGACTGCGGTGGTCCCGATAGTGGTCACACGAGCTAGGCGGAAAATTGAGCAAAGCGCTTTAGCAAGTCACTTCTCTAAAAAAGGCTTCTTCAATTTAATGCATGAAACGAAACCTGTATACTTGATCTGACATGTTTTGATTACACAAAATTCGCGTTAGGCAATTAATGAGAATTACGGCAAGTAAAACTTTTTCCGGGTATACATGAACAAACCAACAGCTACAACTCGGCCGTGTAACATCTAGATCAGTTCTTTACGCAAGGTTCTGAGAAAATAATAGCATCACAGATCGACTAACGGTTCCGACGATGATCTCTTTTAGGAGATGGTGACCGCGATGAAGATGATGATGCATGCCGACGATGTTTTTTGTGCTTCTTTTCCTTCTTATGACTTTTTTTTCTATGCTTTCTTCTTTCTGGAGTCGAGCTTGAACGCCGTCGACTTTTACCAACCCCATTTCGTGCATGCTGTGGTGAACTATCTATTCTTCTTTCACGACTTCGACTTCTCATTTGCCTACTATTCCTCCTTGGTGAGGCACTTCTAGATCTCGATCGAGACCTTCGTATTTGTGTGACATCGTTTTGTCTATCATCTTGGTAGGCTTTGTACTCTTCGTATTTTTCATTGTCTAAAACGTTAAATCTCGTCAAATTGAAGTACAGTTATGTTCAGCTGGTTTAAAAGCACGCATGTAGCAGAAATCAAAATAGGCTACGGAGAACTTACTCAAAATCTTGGACTTTGTCTTAAATTCTTCAGCTGAAACAAGTTGAATACTGAATTTGGAAATATCCACCATTTTTGAGTTGATCGCTAACTTTAAAATCACCCGACAATTATCTTCATCAAAAGAACTTATCTGTAAAAAACATAAATAATCAATCAAGCATAATGCTAGGGCCAGCTACAACGAAAAACTAACCACGTGAATTAAAACCGAATCTTTACCTGTCCATACATTCCTTTATTGCTTCCTGATGTTACCACGGCAAATGCGCCTATTTTAAACGCCAATTTTTCCTCCTTGCCACTACTTTGACTTCTTACTGTGTCAATGTTGGCGGATGGCTTCTGCGCTCCTAGGCCCAAACCTTTCGGTCGTAATTCTGGTTCTTTCATTTCTACGACACTAAAAATAGAAGCAGAAATACAACTCATAAATCGAATATAAGAATGTATGGATCATTTCAGAGCTTCTGTATTCTTCACCAGCATCTAAATCAAATAGATGGAAAAACTTCCTGCTGCGTAATACATAACCTTAACTGAGCTTACCCTTTATTAGTGCGTCCAATACCCGTGTCCTTTGTCCAACCCATTCCTCTCATCATGGCTAAACCAAACTGTTCCACCGGTATTTGCTCATAATCTTCCAAAGTGGGCTACATTCAAAACGATTATTAAAACTTGAATCAAGTAGTTCAATTACATTTAAACATTAACGAGTTATACTTCGTAATACTTCATACAAGTTACCTCGGGAGGGCGCAACGAAACATCCATATTGTCATCTTCTTCATACCCTTCAGGTACTTGATTCCGCAACAATAATGGTACTACTACATCTTCGCGATCTGTTACCCCTGTCTCTTCTCCTTCCTCTACAAAATGTAGATCCAGACAAATGATCTTGGAACATGTTCACTGAAAATGTTATGAGCTACTTTGTTCGACAAAATTGGACAGTATCACTTACGCAAAAGTTCTTGGATGGCTAGGCGCTCAATAGCATCTTCTGATGATAGATCAAGCTTTTTATCTCCAGATACAAGTGTCTGTTCTTTTAATTTGAATTTTGATCCTTCCTTACGCTCCAACCCACGCCAGTTATTTTGGGTGATTAAAGGTATAACTAGCTCTTTAGTTTCAAGCTCAGGTCTTACACTACGACATACGTTACAAAAGTTAATTTTTAGTGCCCACATACACAGTGATAAGGACATAACACAAAACAAAACTGACTTACGTTTTAATCTTCGTTCCTTCGATCGATGTCACAAAATCAGGTTCTTCGTCTCGATCTTCACTTTCGACATGCTTGAGAGTTGTTTTAACAACCTTACTTGGTTGAACTGTCTTCTTGAAGCTTAATGAAAATCCACTCATGGTAGTTATGTGCTTAACTTAAAACACACACTTAAATTGCATTTACAAGGTTCGTTTTGGTCAAGTAAAAATGATAAAACAGGAAGGCCAAGTAAAATATATGATATAACTTTTATCTGTAGTTTTAAGGTTTGCTGAAAACTATGGAAGAGGGCAACGCCATATCATGGCTCAATTAATTTTTGGAATGACCTTCTTCTGTTACAAATAGAGTGATTCTGATTGTTTCTGATACAAGTGAACATGTGCGAACCGCTTCTGATTATATTTTAGACAGCAATAGATAAATTAAAATTAAAACATAAATGTTGGAAAAATATTGCGATTTTTTGAACGCGGCCTCTTACTGGCGCTTTTTTCACGGCAATTGCGCGGGGTTGTGTCGTACAACACACGCGCGCGGTCGTCGGATAATATGCACCCTATGCAATCATGGATTAAATTAGAAATTGCAAGATGTATAGGTTAAATGCGTTTATTACAATATTCGAATATTCTGTAGTCGCAAATGTGGTTAAATAAGTTTTTAATAAAATTAATTGATTTGAGGCTTTCTACCACGTACCACGTTCAGTCAGACGATTTATTTGAGCCACTGTGATAAGTAGTAACGCGCTTTTGGCCATGAAATCCAATTATGGTAGGTAGGTGCTGTATTGACTATTTGCAATTACAAAGCTGTGACGAGCAATGAATTTGTAAGTCATTTGATGAACATGATTTTTTTATAAAGCAGATAAGAGCTTCCGGTTTGGGCATATTTGCATGAGAGTTCGTAACATGCAGAAGCTGTCAACGCTTTCAAATTAAACCTTTTCCCAAGATTGAATATTATCATTCGTAATCATGAACGGCCACTTTGGAACTATTGGTAGCATTGACGAAGCATCGCAGATGCTTTTAAATCCGTACATGCTACAGCTTGATGAATCTCGTGAAGGTGAAGACATGCTCGTTGTGTCTGACCATAGTTTTCTGGATCTAGTTCATGACATGTGTGTGGTGAAAAGAATCCCCTTGCTACCAAACCAGGCATCAATCCTAGAAGAATCTACGGATTATTTAAACAATCCCGTCAGTGAAATCGAGAGGTTTAAAGAAGAGCTGTTGCATCACTCGCCATGAAAACTGGTCGATCCCAAACTCAAATTCACTGCAGTCTATAAAAAGTTGCAGTACGGAGAATGGCACTGTAAGTGATGACGGGTACTCGTCGAACCACCGACACAAAGGTCAGCAAATCTTGACATTGAACCTCACATTAGGGGATTTAAACCACAATTGCTCTCTCGGACTCAGTACGGTCTCGAAATCGACGTCATGTGAAATTTGTCCAACTTCTCCAACTTGCACAAATGGGCCCTCATCTGTTATTGCTCCTACTCCGTCTGACGAGGGTAGGTCTAAATTGCATAAATGGAATTATGCACAGCAAAACTATTGATTGATTCAGTTTACTTATGCACACAGGTTCACAAGAGTTTTACGAAAATAGGTTGGTGCTTGATGTCCTTCTAGCATGCCAAGGTCTTCGAGGAACCTACCTGCATTTTGACGAGAGGTCCAATTCGTTTTGCTTTTCAGAAGTAAGAGGAGTTGCTCCTAAGTTTGGACAAGCGTATATATTATATATATTATTAAGCGTTGAGTTCTAGCGATTTTTTGTGTGCAGGCAACATTTATTCACCCGGCTCTACGGACTTTAGCCCTAAGATTATGTCCGATTGGTCAGCTACGTGGCTCCATAAAGAAAAGCTTAGGCAACCTACCTAAGGGGAAATGTGAAAACGCTTTAAATTATGCCTTTACTACGCAGCTCAAGGAGTTTGATCGTATGCTCTCTGATCTCGAGCTACTCGTAAGTTTTCTTGGCTAAAAACGTTCAGTCTAGAAAAAGTTCTTAAGTGTCAGAATTCTTAAGTGTTAGTGGCGTGATTACATTAGGAGGGACATTATCTTCTGCAGGCTAACAAATCGTACTCTAGTCGTCAGTCTGCTGATTCTCGTCCCAGCGTGCAAGATCCATTGACACTGCATAGGCTTGAATGTCTACTTTTTGATTCTAGAAAATACTTGGAGGTAATGTAACTCATTTCGTTAGAAGATACTTTTTTTGAAAGTATCTGGTGTATGGCCAGTTACATTTTCATTTCGCTCCTTTAGGCGATGCTGATGATGCTCGACAGAGTTGAGGAACGAAAGGATTTGACCGTATGCGCAGTATTACATGAGTTTACAACTCATGGAGATCCCGAAATACAGAATTTAGCATACAAGACGTTAACAATCGTGTGTCGCCCACTATTTGCTTTAATTGGCGATTGGATTTTCACGGGTTCCTTTCGAGACGAATATGATGAATTCTTCATAAAAATAGATAATAATTGTCTCCCGGAAAATATGTGGCAGTCAAAGTTTATCCTCAGGTATGATTTTCTATGCAAATCACCAGAAATGTAATTTTACGAGATAATGACATGGCAATTTCGTTTTTTTAGAGAGAACAAAATTCCTTCTTTCATTACACCCGAGCTGGCACGACTGATTTTCCGAACTGGCAAAAATATTAACTTTCTGGTGGATATCTGCAAAGTAGAAAATGGATATTCAGACACAGTGCACTTGTCACATCTGTACAAGAGTGTCAGCGGTGAGTGTGGTTAACGAGCTTTAACTAATTTGAGCGGATTCGTTCTGAAATTCTCAATAACTTAGCATTTAATCAATCTTAGTGGAGGATATCTTGCGTGAAACCGAGACCATGTTCTCGAACATCGTAGCGGTGAGTGTGGTTAATGAGCTTTAACTAATTTGAGCGGATTCGTTCTGAAATTCTCAATAACTTAGCATTTAATCAATCTTAGTGGAGGATATCTTGCGTGAAACCGAGACCATGTTCTCGAACATCGTCACCGCTGCTTTCACGTTTACCTCGGACAGAGTTATTCAAGAGTTGGTAAATAAGGGGAATTTATTTGAACATCTCCGGGTCATAAAAAACTTCATACTCCAAGGGAAAGGAGACTTTTTTCAGTATTTTATAAACCGTATTAAGTAAGTCATCAAGTTTTAAAAACAGTCAAATGATTCTTCAAATCTTATTCTAATGAACAGTACCATCAATTGCTTAATTAACAGCGACCAGTTGTTACTTCCTGCAAAATCTGTCAATAATCAGCATCTTCAAGAAACCCTTCAGTATTGTTTAAATGCTCATAGCTGCGATGGATTGCGGGAATACCTGGAAAATATTTTTGTCGCTAGAGCTCCACGATCTGAAACTTTGTCCATGTGGGATGTATTTTGTCTTACTTATAAGACTAATGCACGTATTAGTCAGGTATGTACTTTTTCCGTTAAATAAGAGTAGTATCTTTCCATTTTGCAAGAGAGTAATGCAATTGATACACATTTGCAAAATGGAATCGCAGGTTGTTTCGAAAGATGCCATGGATATTTACCGTAGGGTATTTTACTTTCTGTGGCAATCACTTCGCGTTGAATCATGTATGAAGCAATTATGGATTGGAAAGAAGATTTTTACTGTAACTCTGCTAAAAACAGTCCCGGAAGTCAGCATGCTCATATTTAAGTGCAACATGCTAATAGGAGAGTTCAATAATTTTGTTGTACAAGTACGCTACTACGCAATGTCCGAAGCCGTAGAATCCGAGTGGCAATCTTTAATGCTGAAAGTAAGCCAACGAAGTATCACATGCTTGCTAATGTTTGCATTTACTACACTAGACCATCCCTAAATCGTAACTTGATAATATTTTTCAGCTAGCAAAAATGAAGTGCATTGAAGAATTCATGAAAGAGCACGAAAGTTTTGTAGAGATAGTCAACATTAAGTGCCTCCAAAGTCAACATGCAACGCGGATCTTATTACTGCTTGAGTCAGTCTACAGCCAAATTTACGCAATGGAGAAGTTTTACAGTTCATTTTGCACAAGATTGACACGAGAGTTTAACAGGCGTTTGAATATTCGCGATGGGACATCTGTCACATCAGCGGACTTTGATTACGTCGTTAAGCTAGACTTTTGCAAATACCTTGAAGAATGCGATGGGAAGATAAATGAATTACAGAGCTCAACTCGCGTAAGTACATGCACCTCGTATTTTCATATTCATGATCAAACAAGTTAAAGCATATTCCTATTTGGTGCATATGGTTTATTCTATTTCAGAAATACATCCAAACTTTCCTGGTAGCGGCTGAGACATACGTTGATCCTAAGTTTCCATGCATTGATCTCAGTGGTCTTTGCTATCGAGATTGATTTCAATAACTTTTATACGGGATCTTGTACCGAATTGGCTCGTACCAAGACACTGAAACACAGATTGTCGGAGGAATGTGTGAAGTCAATTATGTCGCTATCATCATCAGTCACGGTTTGATGCATAATACTGAGTAAATTGAGCGCACTCGTTACTAATAGTGTATGGTATTACAGATCTGGTAGACAGACACTGCCAACGCTAACTTCCGTTATGGTTTTTTAATGCAGAGATCGGCGAAATTGCTCTAAATTTTCGCCTGCCTTGTATATGTTCGGAATATGGATTCACTCGTTTATAGCCGTCTATGGGAATGCAAATCGTACTTTTTCACCGAATTGAACGAAATTAAAACAAGAGTGAAAACGGATTTCTGTTGTCCCAAGATTACTTGAATTGGCATGAACTCAATCTATTGCTCATACATCTTTAAAAATACAAACTGCTCATGGCAAGCTGTTCTAAAAGAAGTGCGAATCGTTGTGCTTCTAATTTAATCAATTTTTGGTTCCGAACCATCAAGAACAAATTCTTTCACATCATGTGATATAAACTTTTTAACAGCTTCCCCTTTAGCTTTCATAATTTCTTCAATGTTCTTATGCTTAATATCTTCGAACCAGCCTAGATTATCTGCAATCAAGTGATGATTCTCACAAGTAAAACATTTAACTATCACAACGCCACTTCGATAAGCCTGCTTAGATATTGTGTAAGAATTACTGCCTTCGCACACCCTGCAAAAAGTAAATTTCCGTCACATGACTCGAAAAACTGAACGTCTTTAGCCACTCCAAACAAATATGTAACTTACTTGCATGTGAAGCTAAGATACATCTTGCTGGTCACTACTTCACCCAATCTGTGTTTTTCAAGGTGTCCATTTGATCCTTCTGATTTATCGGAGGATGCCATCTCTTGATTTGCTTCATTATTCCCCTCGCTGATAACCTTAGAAAATTGGGGACCAGTCTGGACTGTGGAACTGAATGAACGAAAATTGTAGAATGATGACAGCCTAGCATTATGAATCGAGCAGTGACTTGGGAAATCATGCTGAGTCGTCCGATTCAATGGTAATTGAGTCCTCTTCAACTGGCGAATTCGGTGCAACAAGTACCTCCCATCCGACGAGAATACATTTTTCAAACATGCCATCTTGGCAAAATGGTCAGTATCTACAAAATGAATATATTCTCGTACAAACAAGAGTTCAGTACTTCAAGATTATTAGCACATCAAATTATCATGAATGTGATATTCTTACCTGTGTCCTAAAACTGACGTATAAGAATGAAGAATATCAAAAAAACTATGATGATGATATTACTACTAGATGATATCATTTAAATACCGTGAGAACGCTCGATCCTTTTGTGTAATAAGAACCCATACAAATAAAAGTGGTCAAATCCCATGAATAAAAAAACGTCAATTTTTTTCTTATTTTAACTAACTGTACATGCACTAATAAACTTTCCCACTTGATGAATTAATAGATATAAGATATTGGATTGAAGATGAAGATACAAGCTGTGGGCTGGTGCATTTATTCTGATTCTGACGATGAAGCAGGAAGGAGGCACAAAACGCATGGTTTAGGCTATCGCAAACTAAATCACGTTTCTTGCAAGTTTAGTACTAGTTAATGGTTAATTTTCGATGCCTCATTCCACATGCAACTTCTATGTACGATGTCCTTCAAAAATTACAAAGTCAAAGCGTCAATTCTTTTTACTTCGTGTCAGATATCCCGAAACACCTCACAATTGAATTGGATCACGACCTAAATGTCAAAAAATTATCGACTGAACAGCCAGGACTCAGAAGTACTGAGCCAGAACTGAGGCTATATAAATCATACAAAACTACGGCTGATAACAATTTATGTTTTATTTTAATCAGATGTTACAAAAATTTTGATAACAGTCCCAGAATGGAATGCGTTTTGAGAACTATTTCTTTAGATCGCAGACTGAGAAGCAGGTATTTAACGAATGAATTTGGCCAACGTTTATTTGGGCACACAAATAAAAATTCACCCGGTGATTTCTTCAAGCCTATTTACCTGGTCGATATTATTGTTCAGAAGTGTCTTGTGTCCGTTAATTATGTTTTAGCATTTGTTGTCATGATAATATGATTTGCAGAATTGCGTGATTATCTATTTGTATTGTAAATATTAGTTTCTAGACTTCAGTTACAATTCATCGTGACCTACTTCTTCAAGTTTGCTACAGGCTGCAGGCGTAACAAACTCCATTTGATACTCACAGCGTGCAGGCTCTGCCACATTTACTAATTTGTTTTCGGTGCCGCATTTTATCACAACGCTTACAGAACGAGCTGGACCGTTCCAACATTGTTGCCCTTTATCGTAAAGCATTGCAGAAAACTTGTCATTATCAGCACCTGACCACGAGTTCCATTGTCCTAAGCTGACTTCACCACCGCCGTTAACTCCGCGCTG
The DNA here is from genome assembly GCA_009872375.1 of Sminthurides bifidus. Classification (NCBI taxonomy): domain Eukaryota; kingdom Metazoa; phylum Arthropoda; class Collembola; order Symphypleona; family Sminthurididae; genus Sminthurides; species Sminthurides bifidus. The sequence continues at coordinate 32,015 of VRMD01000041.1, forward strand.
AGTAGCCTACAAATGTAAATATATGAAATATCAGAAATTTGGTAGACTTAAGGCATTGCTAATTTTGAGTATTAGTTTACCTTCTTGAAAGGACATAGAGTATATATGTACTCTCTGTCTTGATAGTCAAAGCACTGATGTATTAATGCGACAAAACGTTCATCATCTCCAGCGTCAAGAGCTAAAGCTTCGTTTAATTCTTCCAATTTTTTATTAATCTCTCGCACTGTTCTTTCGGCTTCTTCTACCTCTTGCCTGGCTCGGTCGGCAGCTTTAGGAAGTGCAATCAAGGTATAATTATGCTAGACACTATTGAGACTAATGTCGTTATAGATTTTGCTAATGTGTAGTTACCTTCAATGAGTGCTCTCGTTGGCTCATCGTACAATCCTGTATGAGTTTCACTAGTCTTGTCTTCATTCGTTAATGTATCTGACTCACCATCCATACCGTCATCGATTCTCTCTCGACCTGACTCGTTCAGTTCATCAAGTTCGTCATCTTCAAGATTTTCAGAGTCGGTATCGGTAAGGTCTTGAGGATAATTAGTAGGCGATCCTGAATCTTGCTCTGAAGGAGCTTTTTCTGGTTCAGTATCGGGAGTCGTGAACATACCACTTTCCATCAAGAAATATGGCTTCACAAGAATCCAACCCGACTTTAGAAACTCCTCTTTCTTCATTTCGTTTTCCATATTGAGAAAGAACATTGCCTCTTCGTCAGATACTGCTCCATCTTTGTTTCTATCAAAAGTTTGACGGGTCTTGATTTCGTCTACTGTTAGGACGTTGTCCTCATTAGAATCGAGTAATTTAAATATCCTCTCCGCTTCTTCTGCCATTTCCTTTTTTTCCTTCTCTTCATCTGCTCGGCGCTGATCTTCCTCCTTCTGACGATGTTTTTCCAGAGCTTCCTTTTCTGGTCCCTCAACAGCTTCTTTTATTTTAGTCTTTTCGTCTTTAACAGCTTGAGCTTGGCTAAGTTCTAACTGCAATTGACTTCGTTCAAGTTCCTTATTGCGACGTATTTCTTTACCCTCTCGGCTCATTTCCAGACGCTTCTGGTAGCCCTCACGTATCTGTCGAACTTGACGTTCTTGCTCCTCTCGTGCAGCTCGACCGAGCTCGTCACAAGTATTTGTACAGTTAGTGTTCCCATCAAATTCATCGGAACCATCGCAGCAATCTGCCAGAATCAAAAATTTCCCACAGATGTTGTAATCTCCGCCCTTACTACTTGCGATCGACACGAGAGAACTTGTTTCCTCAATCTGACACACGTTTTACTACGCCTGAGGCTGTAGAAACAATGTCATTATAATAAGGAATTAACTTTCTCACCTACCGCATATGTTATCGTTGACACGTGACGAAGGAATAAACGTTGCAATATGATTAGCATTCAAGCAGTAAAAGCTTCCCTGATCACAAGCCGAAGTGCCCGGTTCATCAGAGCCATCTGCGCAATCACAGTAATCATCATTGATAAAGGAAAATGGAATTAGCTTCGACCCATCCAAGCAGCTGAAGTCCTTCTGTGGATCGTACAGAGCCGCACCTGTAAAATACAGTGAAAGTCATTTAATAGTAATAGAAATACCATTCAGTCCTGAAAATCATATGGTTTAGCCGCACACATCTCGGTTATAATTAATTCGGCCTTTCTGTTCCAGGTCTAGGGCTTTTCAAAAGAGAATGAAGTTAGTTTCACTTACGCGATAGCGGTACGCCCACTGGAGTAAGTTTATTTATCGAAGCGCATTCATCAAAAAGTAGAGAAAATAATGTGGCCAGTGCCAAGCTGTTTCTAAGCATCCAAGTAACCCGGAATTTACGGGCACTAGTTATATTCACACGGTTGGCATACTCTGACAGCGTCATATTGTTCTCCACACAGCAAGAAAGAATAAATTAAAACTCAGTACTCGGAAAGTGAAAAACGTCAAAGTTCAAGTATCAGTAATAGACCCGAAAAGCTGCCGGATAATTACTTGCATGAACACAATCATTCGTACTGACACTGACACGACACGAAAAGCTGTTGGAGCTACTTGTGAAGTCAACCGCGGATATTTAATACTGATTAAATCATTTTTGACACTGGAACAATTTTGAGCTAATTCATCATGACCAACGCTATCATTCGTCGATGAAGTCTCGCATTTCATGAAAATTCGTAGTGGTAGGTAAGGTAGAAATACAGTTCAACTTGGGGAAAGGTTCTTTTTTGCCAGCTCTACGATATAATTACATACATATATGCATATACCTGAACTCCCTAAAGCGTACATGTGGATTTAATTAAATCACTTTCGGTTTCAAAAGTGAAATCGTAGACTTGAGACCGGTTAACGTATTTGTTCTTTCCCCTTCAAAGTCGACGCTTATTTTACTTTTGTTTTCAACCTTCGGGCGTGATTCTTAGTTTTAATTAACGACGGCAAGAAAAAGAAGGTGAACCTAAAATTTAGAAAATTCATTTCTTGTCCCGTTTAGAACCTTTGTTTCACTTCTTTTAGACGCTTGATTTCATCGCAAGTGTTGGATAATTTGATAGCTGAAAGCAACGCAAATGCATAGTGCGAAATAATTATGGACATAATCTTTATGTTATGTTGAGATATTGGATTTATGAACACAATAGCTTCAGGCATTAATTCTTGCTAGTAGTCAAATAAGGGGTGGTGCAATTGTCTTTTTGATATTTGAACGCATTAAAAAGCAGACGAATTTTAGCATTTTTACGATATACAGCATGGTTACATTTCAGATCGACTTGAGCTGCCTGTCAACTGAAGGGATCATATCAAAACATGCAAGAAGTGGAATAAAAGTACAGTTGAAATCCTAGCAACCGCTTCCAGCAAAGTTTGCTCCTTCGTTGATTCAGCTTAAGGACGTTGAGATCAAGTTCTAGGAGCACTCAACGGGGAACATATTCCGCTAGAACTACCAATAAGTCCAACCGTCAAGCTTTTGTGGGCTGCCGCAATTGATTAATGTCCTGATGGACGCCCAGAGCGAATTTCGAAGAAAAGCATTTGCCATTGACTGCGAGATGGTTGATGTCTTGGATAATAATGCACGGAGTGGGCGGAAAGCAAAAAAATTCCCGATTAAAGTTGTGATCGTGGATGAAGACTTAGACGTCGTGTATGACAATTTCGTTAAGCCGAATTCCAAAGTTTTAAGTGATAACTCGTTCATTCATGGGATTTCTCTGACTGAAGTTATGATGCACGGTAAGTTTCAGATTTTAGCATACCTAGTTTAGCAATTCTGTCATATCATGTCAGATGCTTTATTTTGCTTTAAACATCATCAGGTGTTTTATATGAAGAAGCTCGGCGTGATGTTGGAGATATTTTGGAGGGTAATTTCGTCGTAGGACATGATTTGGACCATGATCTCAAGGCACTGGGGTTGCACAGACATATCCCAGAAATGCTTGTGCGAGACACAGCTTGCGCAAGGTACAGTCGAAAAGAAAAGACCAATTATAATTTACTAAATGATTAATTCTTTGTCACAAGTTTATGTAACAAAATTCTTACGAATTTCTAGAATGTTTGTCAACTATCAAGCACCACCAAGCACTGGTTGGCAGAAGCCCTCCTTGGTGCAACTTGCGAAGCGGCACCTCAACATTAACATTCAAAATGGATTTCACTTGCCGGTAAGTGCTGTTACTACTGCGGGTTTTAACTTTTACGTTTGTGCTTGTTTGTTGCATTAAAAATTAATGGCATTGTAGATTTTCTCCCATGTCGTATTGACTCAATCCGTAGAATGTTTCATCTCTTTTCCTAATAATCTATTGTATTCCTAGATTGAAGATGCACGGACGGCAATGAAAATCTACAATATGTATCGTCACCCCAAGTATCATCACGAGTGGCTAAAGCCAACGAAAAGTCGCTAGATGGACTTGAACGGATTCTTGCCAATCGGGTGCTGTAGTTTCAGTCCGGTAGAAACTATTGAGCATACCGTATTTCCCTTTGCTCGTAATTCGCTTCCCATGCTGCTTTTATGCAGTCGCGTATGGTGCTTGCACCAGAGCAACATAATGTCACAAAGTCGACTCACGTAAAATTAAATTTCTTTGTAATGTCGCATGATGTATTACTACTAACGCAAACGATGTTATTAAACGATTAAGCACGGACTGCTGATTCATCCTATCCTGATTCATTGAAATAATCTTTATAAACTTGAGGACCCAGTAACTTCGTGAGCACTACATAATGAGGCATCCTGTCAGGGAAACTAGCTGCGTACATTTTTTTAAAAATATTACAAATCCTTACTTTCAGAGTGATTCTTCACGTTAAACTGATGATAAAAATGCCAAATATTTAGAAATTCCAGTCGCAGTAAGCTATGCTTGCCACAAGACCGATTGTTGAAGAAAGTCCAAGAATGCTACTTGTGCTCTGTCATTTATATATTTCTGCACGAGCCGAGCAAAATCGAAATCATGTCAATGTCACGATAAAATCAGGTCACTGGACTCGTCTTAACCCATTATGGTCCAGTTTCTTCCTTCCGGTCGATGACAGCCGCACGTGTGTAACACCAATGTGCGAATGTGCGTGAGTAACTTCCACGAGTTCACCGGAGAGTAGCCAAAATACTGAAATCTGCCTCACGCACAATTTTCCGTGTTGCAGCAGAAGCCTACGATCCTCCTGGAAAGGAACGTCTACCTCAGCTCTGAGCTGCGTTGAAAACGTTTCCGTGACATCTGTGCTGGTTGAAGCATGGAAAGAAGGCTACCTTTAACTATTTCTGTTCTACAATGAACTCAAGAAATACATCAAAATTTATTATTTTAGTCTACATTAGCACTGCTTGCTGTCGGGAACTAACCCGAGTATCAACTACCCAGTGTTCTGAGAGGTTACTAGAGCAAAGACGCCTCACGCAACTTATTGTTGCGAACTTGCACGAAAATGGAGTAGTTGCGAATTTGATCTCATCTGCAGAGCAATTCCAACATTGCGGTGCATTGGAACTTGCAACCCTGACTGATAACTATATCACATCCGTGATATTTGGTAAGTGCAGTGCTACAGGTGTCAGGAAGGAGCTCTTCAAAAAGTTCCTTCCTGCAGTTTGAAATCAACAAACGTATTTGCACACCATATCACATTTCATGGCATTTCAGCTGAATCTTTACATTTTCTTTTACATCAGGTTCTATGATAAGGCTGACACATTCGGTACGCAATGCCACCGTAAAATCTCCTCGCTTTTACGGGCCAGGAAACTTACACGTAGATGCATTCCGTGTCTCCAATTATGAGGCTGAAACTGGTGAATTTCGAGGAGAGTTCTCTCTCGAATGGCAGTGGACATATGGGTTGATTGCTGGAAACGATGCTGTACGAACTACCATGGAAAAAACGAGATTTACAGATTATTTTCTCAACTTTTATCAGTTCAGCAGCTCAGCATTGACAATCAACCTTGAGCAGAATCACCAGTCAGTGCACTCTGCCCTTTCTAATCATATCTCAATTGTAACTATGACGGCTCAAACTCTCCTTTCTCTACCAAATGTGGACCTGACTCTGCCATTGGATGAAAGGCCTCAAAACAGTTCGTTTCTCGCAATTGGCTTGTGTGATTCAATTTGCAAGTTGTCTGAGCCTTGGAAATGGACTTCCAGCCAAGATGTCTCTCGTCAAAAGACCGGATTATTATGTACTTTGAAACAACATTTGAAAACTCACCACTACGCAGTTGTTAACTTGAATTCGACGCAAGGAACCGCAGGCCCGACACGGTTCAAGAGATCAATTCGTAGTCATCATCACGGAAAATTTGGGAGCCGAGCCATCTATACCTCGGTGATGACAGAACTGAACAAGCACATTGTGAGATGGGAAACGAATGTTCCGTCTCCAGCAAGACTGCTCACATGGGCCACTGTGATTTCCCTATGTATTTTGGTGGGGATAATGCTCGCTGTCATAAAGGTCATGACAATGACTGCTCCAGACAAGTCCTGGCACGATTACATAATCCAGCAGCTGTTACAGCTATTGTACAGGCAGGAGAAGCATGAGGAAGTCTCAGATCACTTCTCCCAGGAATTTGTCAATCTACCAGAATCTGAACGTGGCAAGACATCCAAAAGCATCTTGGTTGCCACAATACGGATCGTTAGCTTCATTCTTGTAGCGCTTTACGAGGGAAATCTGTACAACACTATCACGATATCTCGTAGTGGAACGGTGCCGGGTACCCTGGACAATTTGCTCCTCGCTAGCCAGAAATGGCAAGTTGTGAGTGCATTGAGCTTGATACCTAATGATACACTTGCGAATGAGAAGGTTTCGAAGATTTCCCTCCCTTCAACAATTCAGGACTGCTTATCATGGTCAGATGTCCGCTTGAACCGTGGGTGCGTGGCATACGAATTTGATCCGAGAAATCTACCGTCCCGAAATGCCAAGTATCGCTTTCACAGGCAAGAAGTTTGGAAAAAGCTCCCTTCGCTAAAAATGAAACGCTCCAACCATCCAGTTTTTGCGTTGTTTCAACCCTTGGCACAATTTTGCCAGTGGATGGTGGAAACTTGGACGTTTCACGCATGGAACTCTTTGGAGAAAGTTTTCTATGCTCACAAAAACGTTTCCAGTGAGGCAGAAGCAATTGCTGCGTCCATTGTTACACCTGATTCAGAAAACGTGGTGGTCATGAGAGATTACTACGGGCTGCTATTCATTTACTTATTTCTTAGCTTTGCTGCGGCTCTGATTTTCTTTTTGGAAGTCAGTGTGTCTCGCATCAATTTATGGCTGAAGAAAAGACCCCTGAATACAATACGGGTTCAGTTCCTTCGTTGGGTTATGTGCTGCCTTCTCAGGATTCGAAGCTTCTGGCTGCTACATGGTTTTCGCTTTGGAATTGGAAAACGAAGAAGATTGTACTATCGCGTTACAAGCCTTGTTAATGCTGTATAATGCATGATACGCTTTTATGAACAAAGTAATTGCTTTCTTGTCGTAGTCTAATCCTCCCACAGCAGCGGTTGGTTGTCGATGCGTTGCTAGGGAAGTACATAGAAACTGAAGGAAAGTAAAGCGTGGATTCGCTGGTGTGTGGTGATGTAATTTAATTGAGCCAAATTGATAACGTTGTGTTTAATCCAACTGTGGATAAAAAGTTCAAAGGAGTGCTCAAACATTTAGGAAATGTATATAATAGCTTATGATTAGTCTGTTTCAAGACAAAAATTTGTAGTACCTGTCAAGATTTCGTGTTTAGTAAAAAGTATACCGTGAGACGCAAATAGTCTTGCATCATTTTCATTTAACCATGATTACCATGATTTTTCGTAATTAAAATACTGCTGATGCGGATTGATGAACAGAAACGTGGGGCCGGTTGAGAATGAGAAAGTCACTTTCACAACAAAAGAGGTTAAATGTTAACCAACGAGCTACACGTTCTTGAGGCCCAATCGTATGTATGTATTTACTTGGTGAATCATTGCACGAAGTTCTCGGCACGCAATGCGAGTAAACTGCTGCTTTCCCTCAAGGGATTTTGCATAAGTTGCTTTTCAGGTATATACATACAGAGTGAGTGAGGTGAGAAGAGTCTCCTTGCTTCTGCTGGCTTCCCCACGCAGGCTATTTGCTAAACGCTTAGAGAAGTTGCGCTGCCTGCCACCTATTGGCCTTTACGTGTTATGTGCTCTCACACCACGTCTTCGGTAGCATACTTTACCATGCAACTTGCTATTCAGTGTGGTGAAGATCTTGGAGTGTGCCGCAGTGAAGTCGTCTTGATTAATTTTTTAAATTTTAATTAAAGTTCGTCAAAATGGGGAAATATTCTAGAGCTCCGGAAAACCCCTCAAGGTCCTGCAAGGCCAGAGGGTCAAATTTAAGGGTTCACTTCAAGGTAATGATCCAAACTTGCATCAAATAATTTGCAGTCTGCCGGCATGGAAATGCAGTTTTCAGAACTCTGTTGTCATGAAGTCTCTTAAACTTCATTAAAGTAAAACATCACATTAACAACTTGAGACTTTCATGAAGTTCAGAATTTTTCAATCTCGCTGAGCAGGTGAATTCTGAATAATAGGGCTTTTTGTACGCCTGTAACTACAACATCAGCTAAGAAAAACTTGATTAAATTTTGTTCCAATGGTTTCAGAACACCAGGGAGACCGCTGCTGCCATTAAGCACATGCCACTCCGCCGAGCCGTTAGGTATCTTAAGAATGTCGTTGCTAAAAAGGAATGTGTTCCTTTCCGTCGTTATAATGGAGGCGTCGGTCGTTGTGCTCAGGTAAGGTGTTGGTACTATTACTTGATTCGAAGGGTCCTAATAGTTATTATCTGTAGTTGTTCCGTCAGAAGCTAGATACAATACCTTGCATAAATTCATTTTTGGTTTCAATAGGCGAAACAATGGGGAACTACTCAGGGTCGCTGGCCACAGAAGTCTGCGGAGTTCCTCCTCCAGCTTTTGAAGAACGCTGAGTCTAACGCTGACTTGAAGGGATTGGAAGCCGATCGTCTTGTGATTGAACACATTCAGGTCAACCGTGCCCCCAAAATGCGAAGAAGGACCTACCGAGCTCACGGAAGAATCAACCGTAAGTTGTAACCGCACTGTTTATATAAATGGACTCAAGTATACCTGTTATTCTCCTCTATGCGAATACTGAAGTTGCCATTTTCCTTCTAGCTTACATGAGCTCCCCTTGCCACCTTGAGGTAATTCTGGCAGAGAAGGAAGAGGTTGTAGCTAAGGCTAAGGAAGAAGAAGTAGTGAAAAAGAAGGTTTCAAAGAAGAAGTTGAATAAGCAAAAGATGCTTAACCGAGAATGAAATCTTTAATATCTGGGTTCAATAAAGCTTCCTGTTTAAAGGTATAAATGTTGTTAGTTTCTTGATGTCTGCACTGCTTAAAAATAGTACTCACTTCTGTCAGTCGTACATTGGAAGGCATTTGTGTTGACTTGCATCCTACGCTGAGTTTAACTAGCTACCCTTGGAATAATACATCTCAGCCAACTATTTATAGTAGCATTGTTATTCAATTCAGAATTAGCCACATATCACAAATATTTCTGCGAAGAACAGTCCTTCATTCACTTTAACTACGACTAGATTTACAAAACACGTGCACGTAATCACCCACGTTCCCTTCTGGAAAAAGTGAGTTGAAAGCCTTAAAGCATTCTTTGTAGTTAGGTAACAGAACTCTTACACTTTCAACAAGAGTACTAAAGCACATGACAAAGTCGGGCCATCTTGCTGCAGTTTTATTGGCGACAAAACTAAGCAAATCTATATTCGAGAAGTCTTCTAGTTGCAGATTTGGCATCGTCAAGTTAAGCTCAGGCGGTGGACAAGTGAAAAATTCAATTTCCGCATTGGGATGATGCAATTGCCTTAATGAACAAATATAAGTGGGTGACGTCAGAGTGAATTATTAGTGCACCAAATTACTACAAATTCTAAATCGGAATTGACATACGTGTAAACTGGCACAGAGTAGCAGGGCATCAGTATCCATATGTAAGGTTCTTTCATCACAGAAGCTTGTTCCGAGATGAAACCTGTCGCAGGAGGAATCCCATTTAGATGGAAACGGGAAGATATTACGAGCGTTACGATGTCCACAACCACAATTATAATTGTGAATGCTTGTGACAGCCTGAAATAATGGCAAAAATCGTGTAAATCCTACAATGTGTGTTATAAATCCTACAAATAAGATGAGATTTAGGGATAACTATTGTACCTTTTGATGGCAGTACTTTTGGAGCGTCTTGCAGCAGTCAGGAATTCTGTAGAGACCATTATGATGCTAGGAATTACAGGAAGCATGAACCTCAGCTCCTTATGACCAATAAAACTGTAAGAAAACATTACATGCCAATTTATGCAAGTACGATGGGATTTCGGCCCGTATCATCACGGTATAGAGCGTGCAGAAGACGGTACCTGTAAATTATGATGTAGACGACCGATACGACCATGTCAATTTTACTTCTAAAGGACGACCATCGCGCCTTTAATTCTTTCCGGGTAAGGAAGGCTACAATAGCTGCGATGAATGCTATGTAATGACCTCCACATAAAAGGACCAGGCAATTGCTGAGATACCAATGGAACGGGTGGGTTCCGAAGAGAGCGCTTTTGCCTTGGATATAATTGAAGTCAATAAAGTTCCACCACGGTAAGGTTAATTTCCCGTAGCTGACCGTATCGACAGCTAATGAGGCAGCGAGGATTACGAGTCTAGTAGGAAAAAAATTCAACAACGTAAACGTACATCAGGACGCATATTATAACTACGTCTTTCTTTTACGATGACACATTTACATAACTTACGCTGCGGCTGAACATTTCAGTAATTGTTTTGGTTGTTGAAAGAGTTGCTTCGAAACAAATGGAATGTATGGTAACCAGAATACTAGAGCTGAAGGTCTCATGATAAAGTTAAGAACCATTAATATTGCATAGAAACACAGTTGTTCTGCAAAACAGGAAACAAAATTCAATACAACGTTTAATAATACATGAGCTAAAATGAAAACCGGAGAATTCCACGACGTACTTTTAGCAAGTAAGTAAAGTCCAATCAGGTTCAAAGATGTTTCCATCGTATTTCCAAGTGTCCTCGACCCACAGTAGGATAGAAACCAGTTGGAGAAGTAAAAGAAAGCCACACTCCTGGCAAATCCTGCAGAATGCTTGATTTTGCAATACTGCAAGAAATAGTAATCTCCGATTGCTGTCAATGCCGCTTGCTGTATGCGCGGAACAGTCATCTATTAATGGTACATAAGGATTAACAGTGGATGATTGAAACTCCAATTACAATAGATCAAAGTAGGCTCAAAATCTGAACGTTACCTACCAGTGCAACGCGTGTGTCTAGTCCAAAGTATCTCAAGAACACCATGGGTAGGGACAGAAACGCAGGATACAAAAAACTTCGAAGGCCTGTCACCCATTCCCATGTGTAGTGACCGTACCTAAAAGAACAGAAGGTTTATACGTTTCTAATCTCTTTATGCTCACTTGACGTACTTCAAAAATTCCTTCTTCCATTTTAAGTTCTTACTCACCCAAATACAAGTTTGTGTGCGACTTCCGGTCCTTGCCAGTACTCGTCAGGAACGAAGCTAGAAGTCACCACGAATACCATGAAGATCCTGAATGTGAGGATCGCTATAAAGATATGACTAACAAGCCGGTTTTCTAAGAGCTTGTACATGATTTCTGAAAATCGGAGAGCACTTTTGTCGCCGTAAGTACATGTAAAAGTAGATCACATTAGCCGATGGGTACTGTCATGATACGGTTGCGAGCTTTGGTTCATCAAAAGAAGCATAACATCCGCCTTTTGTTCGCTTTACTCGACAAACAATAGATCGGCAGATCTGAGGCTGTAACGGTAAAGTAGCATACTCTCTGAAATAAAAGATATTTATATGCTATGCATCACGCGTTATAGTACATCAAAAGATTTTAATGAAAAGGCGAATGCTACTGCAGATTCCAGCTTATTCAATAACTTATGCAAAAATTAATCCTACGCAACTTCCACTAAAAGTTACAGGATATTAAAAGCTAAAACTTAATCACGGTTAATCAATAAAAAACAAAAGATGACTAATAAATGAAACTCACTTAAATTCCGCACGCGTGTTTTTTTTTGGACTTTTGCATCCAAAGGTTCCTTCGCGCTCCAATTTTTCAAATAGTAGTGAAATGATTCAAGGATTTCATTTGAGTAAGCAATCCACACCAGCGCAGCTGATGTGCGGGTAACTTTTCCTCACGTGTCACATGCAGTGTAGTACCGTATAATATACGTACTGCAAAGGTATTGTTTCATACAAAGTTTACTTAAAACAGATGAGTTGATTTTAATTCCTACCTAATTAATGTAAAGTTACTACGCAACGCTCTTGTATACGTTGACAGAGCAAAATGACGCATTGGCAATATGACTTTGTAGGTCGCAGTGGCCCAAAAACTGTCTACCCTGTGTGTGCGAAAGCAATTTATTTGACATTTTAGAGTAAAGGCAGTTGTAGTTTAATTGCGCTTCCAAACAGTGTGACTTTATTTGGTTTTTTGGTAAAATACTAGTATCTGGAGCAGTAGTAAGCAAAATTTTAGTACAATTGTTCAATCAATTTTTGTATTTCTCATGACGATGATTTTATTATTTCATACTGAAACATTACAGGCCAGAGACAAGATGAAGTTTTCAATCTAGAATTGTAAATGTGGCGAAATCCTCAGTTAATTGGTTTCCGAAGCACATGAATTCAGGTAATCTCAAGAAAAAAAAACATAAATAGAACAACTTGTTGTGTTTCTATGTTGGTGTCATCTGCATTCTGCAGAATTGAAGAATGGAACATGACTGCAATTGGTGTGTATCTTTTTAGGACTGAAACAAATAGCAGGCTAAATTACGAACCGTAGATTGCGTAATCGAAATCCACGATGCAAGGATACCTTTCACAGGACGCCACATTAACTTCGCTCATCAAATCATAGGGAATAAACCACATTTATTAGTTCTAAACAAAAGTGACTTAATCAATTCTGCGCAAAGGAATACAATAATTAAGTCATTATCTTTAACGAGTTCAAATAGAATCCTTTTTACTTCGCTGAAAAGTGACCGAAACGAAGGAGTACAAAAGGTAGAGAACAAACAACAAATCAGTCTCCTTTACTATAAAACTTTCCAAGAGGGATTCAATTTTTTAATTGACGACGCTCTCACTCCTTTAGTTGATTCCCACAGTGAAGAAATTGGTGGAAGGAAATGTAAGATCTGGAGAAAGTGGTGAAAGAGAATACCATGCTATGATCATAGGCGTACCAAATGTGGGGAAGTCGTCGTTAATAAATATGCTGCGAGCAAAATATTTGAAAAAGGGTACAGTATTTAACAGTAGTTTACGCGTGGTATTAAATTGGCCTACCGATATTTGACTAACAATGAATTGAACTACAGGTAGGGCTGTTCAAGTGGGACCTTCGGCTGGCGTAACCAAATGTGTACATGAGAAAGTCAAAGTGAGTGAAGTACCGCTAATTTACTTTTATGACACACCTGGTATCCTAGCACCGAAATGTGCTGATGTTGAATCTGGATTGAAACTAGCCGTTTGTGGTAAGTTGTATCGATGCATGTAAGTTTGGTTTTAACGAAGGGGGTTGTATGCAATCATGTGAGTAATAAGCATTATATGTGTAATTATGTTTAAACTTATAGGCAATTTACCGGATCACAAAGTCGGAGAACAAGTAATAGTGGAATATCTTCTATACCAGCTGAATAAAAACAAGTCTTATGAGTACGTGAAGTACATGGGATTGCAAGGGCCAACAGATTGTATAACAACAGCGCTAAGTGCCGGTGCAATAAAGAATCGTTTTGTAACAAAAGTGCGGTCAACAGAAGGTATGTTGGTACTGAATTTTCACTCCAATTTTAAGAGCTTTGTCTGGATTTAACAAAAATACTGACTTTGTTTGCTTGAAGGGGGTTATGTAAACAAGCCGGACTTGCATCTCACAGCAACTCATTTTTTAATGGAATTCCGGAAGGGCAAGCTGGGTGACATTGTGCTCGATGACTTGCAAGAGTTATCGTCGGATTTTCGCAGCCGGAGCGACTTAGACAGTCAAGCGCACGCGGGTGCAGCTACAATTAGCAATTGATCTTGAAATTTTGTATCTTGCAGCATTTTACTTTCATGACGTGCGTAAGATCCGTATGTTTCTTTTTAAGAAAGTACCGCATGTATCACAAGCATCGCAATGATCAAGTATGATATAAAAGACCATCAGCAATTTTGAACTCATTAATAAGTATCTATGTCATTAAATTTTATTGGAGCGCATGCTGTTATGGGTAGTCAGTTATTCAGTGTAATTGAAGTCTCGTCCTTTTTAAGAGGTTTACTGTAGGTTCTGCTAAATGTCATATACAAAGTTTTAGTCCTACAGCTGTTACATATGAGTTCACATCGTGAAAAGAGGAAGGTAGTTCATATGGTGTCACTGAAAGTAGCAAAACACGGCGATAAAACCAGACAATAAAATGTATAACGTTTCCTTACAAGTACTATGTACAAATTACAATTACACACATGCGCAAGCCAAATACTGACATTTAATAGAGCAGCGCCCACAAGAGCACAACGACAGGAAACTAGCAGAAGGTTGATGGACGACATCGGAAAATTTCGAGAGAGCAAGTCAACCGCCGTGCAATACATCTTGAGCAACAAATAAAGTTTTCACAACTCATTCGTTTCGTGGGACGAAGTAACAAAGCGGACAGCTACAGTTTCCTACCATTTAGTTTAAAACTCCGTCTTGCACTCGCTAGGCTACAACGAATCACTGGGTTTATTCGTAGCTGAGACGCGGCAGCCTCCATATTGTCTGCCCCGTCTTCGGTTCCCCTGCTTTCGTCGTTTCCTTCTGCTTCCACCGCTGGCTGCTCCGGCTTCAGGCTCTCCTCCAGGCGCCATTACTGACATCGGCAACGGATTCGAACAGTCCATGCTTCTAAACGTTCGGACGGCATTTTTCAAAATCTAGTAGCAAGAATCACATTCATGAATGACAGAAGTCCAGCAATTTCAATTAATACGATACCTAAAATAGTACAGGACGTCTAACGGCGAAACCAAGCTTACCTTGTCCTTTCCATTCCACGGCATTACAAACGTGATGACTCGTGAATCACCCTTGTTCTCACCCATGACGATATAAGACTGATTCGGTCTTAATTTGTTGGTGCAGCAATTATCCTTCGGATCCAGTCCCAATGCTCGGAATTCTCGAGATCGCCTCCCAGCTCCAGCGCCCTCACGTGGCTTAAACCAACGGCCTTTACGAAACTCTAACGTAGATCCACGGTTGCGTCAGGAATTTTGCCCGAAATACTGATAAAATTCAAACGAATACTTTACCTGTCTGCTATCGTATATAAATGAACATGGACAGATTGCATCACTGCCCATGGATGTACACATGACGAATTTCTACTCCTCACTTACCAAAGCTAGCTCGGCAGAAGTTATCCACGATGTTTTCGCATGTGTGAGCCTGGTGACATGCCGGGCAGTCCAGATCGTCTAAATAGCAAACATTCAAACAATTAAATGGATGTAAATGGGGAATGTGGATACAATTGATTGAACTCGGTGTTGTAACTGTGTGACTGCAACTCTCATGACTATGCTTACCACTTGCATCTGGTTTATTTGCTGCTCCTGGTCTGATGCACAAGTCATTGTCTTCCGGAAATTGGTTGCAGTTGAGCATGCTCGGCCAGGGATATTTGTAAACTAGCATCCTCGGCTCGCATTTCTCTTGAACCCCCTGAAAGTAATTCGAAATCTTAGTAGCTGATGATGGGGTAAAAACAAGTTGTATGCATTGAAACAACACATTTTTTAAGTTTCGGCCGTCTGCAGCCGGTGCAAATTCTTGCTACCAACTTTTTCTTATATTTCATCCATTTTAATCTTTGGGAGCGAAAGAACCCAGTCTTTCATGGTTTCAGGTAACTGGATTTGGATTTTTTTAGACAGCAAGTGGGCACTGGTAATGATGAAGTGGTGTTGTGTCTATGACTTACTTCGCATAACGATCGACATGGCAAAATCGGTCTGTCGAGACAAATCGGGCTGAATAAAGAACATAGGAAAAGTTGCGTGTCTGGATGGCAATGTAAGCCTAGTAACGGCACCCAGGACTTGGCCTGTAATAAATCACAACTTGCAGTTAGTAAATTTTAGAAGTACTGTATATACATTTAATCTCTATTGTTAGTAAAAGCAAAGCGCTAGAACAAATTTCGCGAGGATAAGATTAGCGTCATCTTCGTAAGACCTATCTTGTATGCTTTTGCCTTGTCTATTGACACAGAGATGCAATCATTTTCATCCCATTCGGATTAAGAGCATGAAGATGAGGATTATGCTGCATGATTTCAAGTGGCTGTCAACAGCTTGTCCTTTTATCCTATTCAATTTAGTGACAGGGACATCGCCATCAGTTTCTCATGTTAAAAACGTGGACAAATCCACAAATAATGCCATGATGTCTAATTGTTGTTTGACACTGGTAAACTACTGGTTGTTAGCTAGCTCGTGGACTGCACCTGACTTGGCTTTGGGTGATCAGGATCAGAAGTGTTGCATCCACAATCCAACCCTTGAGACCATTCAATTGACTTTGCATGTGGGCATTGCAATCACTGATTGCAGTACCTGTAAATACATTCCGCTGACATTTATTCTCTACTCATTTCCATTGCAGTATCTCAGAAATTTTTTCTTCAAGCGTTAAATAGACTGCTCTAGTGGGTACTAGTTAACGCTTCCTTAATCGTTGCATTTATTTCATCCGAATCCATTAAGGATGCTGGTTGAAGTTCATGTGTGCTCCATACTGTCCTGACTGCGAGAAAAGTAGTGGGACCTCCATTTAACTTTATAGTTGCTACTCCAGCGACAGGTGCTTACACAAATTGCCAGGACAGACATTATGACTACATCTTTTGTTCGCTCCACTTGTTGGGTAAACAAATGCCAAAGACTTTACACATAATAAATCTCTTTCTCTCGCTTGTCAAGACAATCTCTACACAGAGCCTGACGGTGGTTGAATGTTGAATTTGTCATCCTTGACTCGTGTTCATAATATTGGTTGACTTGGATAGACTTATTGATCGTGTGCTGCTTAGCATAATCCTTCCTTTCTTTTTGGAAGCTGTCACTTTTGGAACGTGGATGTCAACAGCACGGTACGAAGGGTTGTTCCCCAACGACCAAATCAAAGTAGTCAGGCTTTCCTTCAGTACCTCTCGTATGATACACGTTAAATGTGTCATGATTGATTTACACGCATTATCTTCTAGCTGCTGACCCCAGCCTGCTGGACAAATGTCGAGGAGGATGGCAGGAATCTCTCCTGGCTCTCTTTAAATGCACTAGAGGCGAGACATGACTGTTCTACCTTCACGCATTGTGCGTACTAATTGCCCTTTTGTTCTTGGCACATGCACCTCCAGCGAGGTAGTGGCAGGGGCAGATGTTTATCCAAGGAATTATCGGAGGCACTTCACCAGCTATTCCGTAAACTTTCAGCATCTTGACACACTCAAGCTCACCTGAGGAACAAGTCAAGTGGCCTGACAGTACCCTAGTTTTCTTTAAGCTTTCTTTGTACGCGTCCCCATGGAGGAGGATCAAGTCACAGTATTCATGTGCAGGACCAGATGATGGACCGATAGATAATAAAATTTCTTCATTTCATGTCCTAAGGTTGCGTAGTATTTATCCCAATGAAAACTTTTCACAGTTAGGCCCACTCCTCCGGCGCGCGTATTGTCTTCACAGTGTCTACAGACATACGTTTAACCTTTGCAAAACGAAGTAGCTTCACGCCACGCCCTCTTCGTCGAAATCCTACGAGTCCAATGTCAAATCTTAACTCGTTCCTTGAATAGCCAATTTGATTCGCTATGCTATCAATCTAGAAGTAGTTTCCGGAAACTATGGCGTTCGAAAATCATGAAAGAAAATTCATCCTAAGATTCAGAACTGGACTTGAGTCTTGGACTTTTCATTTGTAAATATCTTCTACCTAGTAGCGTATAGGACACTTATCAGGAGTGAAAACTACGCTTGGAAAGTCTGAAAAAGGCAGGGGCAGTCAGGCATAGGTACACTAAAAACTCGGAATGCATAACTAGGCAGGTCAAGTGGGGAAAGGTGAATCGCAACTCATAATTTTACAGCATTATTTAAGTCGTCGGGTTCCTTGCTGAGCTTTACAATAATATGCTCCTCATTTTCCCTCCTCTGTTTACTCTCACATCATCATAAAGTTAATTCCCTGTCAACTGTAAAAATAAATCACGGGTCTGAAGCCTAATCTGAGTTTGAGGACTGGCTAGAATTCTCCTTCCTTCCTCTCAAGTCTTCATCGCCCTTCAAAATCTAAACAATGCTGGAAGCGAACAAAAACATCTGGTCAATTTCTAGTGTAGATCATCATATTCCCCTGATTTATTCCTTCATAAATCCATTCACACTTTATCTGTCATCTAAATTAACGTCGTTGAGCCATAATCTGAGAAATCCTCTAGGAAAGCTCTAATTTTCTAGACTTTGTTACATAGTTTGCCCGCTCTTAGTTTCTCGTTTGCATTAGCAGCTTTGCTTTTGCCTTATTAGCACTGACGACGTCACGGTCGCGAAAGAAGCTGAGAGGTTCTGAGTTATGTGACTGAGTGGTTGCACATTTACGGAGATTATTTGTCTTGCGTTGAGTATTTTTTCCTGCTGAGGGTGTAAAATACTGTACTGGATTGCTAATAGCCCCGGAGATTCGAAAGTTATGGTAAACACTATTCTATATGTCAAGAAATGCAGGATTGAGTCCATTTTGCACTTAAGAATAATGCACTTAATCCCTTGAGTTTCATTTTCAAGATCTTGCATAATTGATCGTGCAAGTCTTGTAAGAAAGCAAAAACGCAACCAGTTGCAGGCGTGCATAGTACAATACCAGAGAGAACTGGAAGGAAAGACGATGAATCAGGAGTTATTAATGCAAAGTCAGCCTTGCTCTTTCTCTGTATTTGACAATTTCTCACTCCTGATTCCTGATTACGATGTCTATCTTTCTGGGAATGCTGGATCAGTAACTCATACATGTGCAAGATTGCGAAATAGAATCGATGCTTATGAGATGATATGGCCCTTGGAAGAAGCCAGAGCCCTTGCAAATTATAGTAGGGAGATGCAAAAATTGCTGATGAAAAGCGCTTACGTGAAACTCGGCTTCCTGCAAGGAATCATGTCCCAGGAGATTCGGAATCATCATTTTAGAGTATCCGATGTTTTTGCACAGGGTAAAGTTTTGTGGAATATCCGTACAAGTATGCCCATTTCCATAGGCTCCGGGTCGGAAGAAACTCGCTGCGGCATCTGCAACTTCCCCTGCGCTATTTGTGTTCTTTGACGACCCGGCGGCACCTTGCCATTCGTCCGTGTGGGTAGATGCCGGAGAAAAGTATGATGATTGCTGATGACTCGGATGGACACATGTGCTCATGACTAGGAAAGTTAACAGCCACAACCTCATGATGGCATCCCTCCCTGGGTTGGACGCGCAAATGTTCTGGTGAGCAAATTTAATCATTCTGTCACTCGAACTGACTCAGTTAGATTTGCGTACACATACACGAGCAAGTAGGAGAGCTTTATTTGCTTGTGCGCTTAGGACTGCGCTCTTCTCACAGAAAGCGGAAGTGCATGTAACACAGACACACACAGACAAGTTTAATGTAATCCGACACCCCCGCAGGAAAATTGAGTTGGTGGATTAGATGTACATGATTCCGCGGCCTACAGGGCAATTTCGCTTCGAGCCATCCCGTTTTAAGGGTATGGGACGTGACACAAGGAGCACTTAAGATTCCAGAACGCTGATTAGAAGACAGCCAATGAAAACGTCATGAATGTTTTAGTGGAGAAAGTTCCTCTAGTTCAGAGCACTAGAGGGAGAAGTGTTCCAATTGAAGGTGGAGAGAGATTTTGAAAGTCACTGAAACACCGGAGGACTGCCGTCACACCGCTTCTGAGACTACATGATTTGCACTGCACTGGACTGGAGAGGGTGGGGAATGATCCATTTGGCTTAAGTCGATGGGTGATTCAGTTGCAGCAAGTGACCAGCGCGGAGGACCATGTGAGATGGTCTTTACCCTTGTGATGGTCTGGCAGAACTGACTTGATGGTGAGACAGGAGATATATTATAGGAGACGTCGTAAGAATGATTTCTTTCGAGGAGAGACTAAGATGAATTTAGAGAGTCAGAATTTAGAATCCCGGGGTAATGCTGGTGGTTCCATGGGGAGAAGTCGACTGGATCTGAGTGTTGATGAAGCTGAGCAAGTCAATCCAGAGTCAGAACTCAACCCTGAAAGTCAGACAGGCTCTTAGAGATTTTGTTCGAACCGGGATACATGCAATCCCATCGTGGATTCAAATCCCTTGAGTTGAGTCCACACGTCCAAGTGCTTCAATCTCTGAGTGACTGAGTACTAATCTCTACTCGTGTTAGTATTTATACGCTCTTGTGCACTCCAGTAGGCAGCACCCTCCCCGAGAACAAAACAAATACCATGTACACTCACCTGTTGTGAGATGCTCTGCATTAATTTTATCTGCTTACAGACAGAGTCTCTCTCTCTCTCTCTCTCTCTCTCTCTCTCGCAGTCAACTCCATCATTATACACATGTCAGAGGCGAGTCACATTAGCTGAACCACTTGCCACCTTGGGGACAACATCATCTTCGTCGTCATCTTTCATTATAAAAGGCTATTAATGTTACAGCAGTCTAGTCTAAAAAACCATAACAAATCCCTGGCTGCCAGCCACAAGTCAATTACGATGAACCAGAAAATAATTCACCTTGTTCCAGCTTACAATCTTCATTTTTCCGGACCACTGGAGTCCCGTGCCTGGACACATGGACCCATCAATTCCTTTGATCTCTCTCTCTCTCTCTCTCATACCCTGACGAATGACGGCCTGGAGGATTTTCGGGAAAGTGAACCATTCACACGGCCTGTGTCTTCTGCTTTTTCTTCTTACTTAATCCAGCCAGAGCCATGCTGGCAGACAGCGACTAACTCAGTCGACTCGCCAGTCAATCACTGATGTATACAGCGGATGTAACCGTCCAGCAACTTATTCAACCTGTTAGAGGACAACAAATACTACAAAAGGGGAGAGAGTGATTCGGGGTCAGAAATTAGAAGCAGACAAATTATTGCAGCCAGAAAGAGGGAGAAAGGCAGGGTATACTTGGTCACCCTTAAAAATATCAAGTACTGTCAACGCTCCAACAAGCTTTTAGCTCTCACACATTCTGAACACTGTGAGCTTACGCTATAAATTCTGAGCATCTCTAAGAACGAGGGTTAGCTTCATCATCTTCTTAATTCTTACACCGAAGTCGATATAGCTGGAACTGACTGCGATGGGAAAATCAGAAGCCTCCTGGAATAATTCCCACCAGAGATCTAGTCATCTCCTTCACTCCCGTCAATCCACTTAAGCACAAGAGTCACGTCAAATCAACAGACTCAAGAGCTTTTGTATTAATCACCCCAGCATTACGACACGACAAATCCCTAAGACAAACTATGCACACCCACCAATTACATCCACTAACTAGAATAATAATCCTTTCTGGCAAAACTCCCCACCCCTAACCGGAGCCCCAGTCAGGCAATTTCCAGCCCGACATTCGTATCCTGTCATTCATGCAATCTACCAAATGCATCGTCACCGTCATTTGCAAACGATGAGAACGGTACAGTTTGTAGGATTGATAGAAGTGGGTTGCTTAAGATTCAGGATCATCCCTACCCCAGTCTACTCCTTGTCGCATTCCGAGTCTATAGTTAAGTCCAATGCTGGTTGAATTGTAATGCAAGTCGGATTTCCAAAATTATCTCCAGGGATTATTTACAACAGTCTCAAGTAATTTTAAAATGCATGTAATCTGAAAGAACAATTTCTAATCACCTCGTTCAAGCACGAGCCGTAGTTAGTTGGTCATCCTGACCTTACACCTACACCATCAACAGGCTTCCAAAGAGAGGTTAATGGGGACTTGCTTATAAGTGTTCCAGGGACGAAACACTTAAAAAATACTTCTAATTAACAACAACTTTAGCTGTCAGTGGGCGTGCCTATCGTTCGTGTGCCTCTTCTAATTACTACCTGCACGCTTTCTCAACATAGAATAAGTTTCAGCACGGCGTATTCTCGCCACGGGGCACGCGCGACGCATTTGTAAACCACCTGTCTCTTTCCCCACCGTTTTTTAATGGAGTCTGTGTGTTCATGTAAGGTGCTGACATTAACTTCCAACAATCCGGTTTTAAAAAGCAATCAGTCATGACACGCTATTAGGCGCGAAATTGAGGTGCATGCAGTCAGTACTATTGTTGCTTCAAGCAAGCTGGAGGCTGCAGCTCATCAACCAAATCGAGCTTTTAGGCAGACTCGGCAATTGCATGGCCATGGCATTTGTCTCTCGTGTTACAGAAAAATTATTTGAATTTTAATTGTTGTTAAAAAAGCAAACGTCAATTCTTGCAAGAAAACTTGCTCGACGTATCTAGGATCAACGTATGGCAGTGTAGGGGCCTTTTCTGGAGACGTCCGTATGGGTCGATGGATGTTATAGCTTCACAATCCATCAATGTATGAAAGCCCTGAAGCTGAAACGTAT
>VRMD01000042.1:0-53902 GCA_009872375.1 Sminthurides bifidus
AGTTTACTAGAGGATCATCATTTAGCAGCCATTGAAGGAGCAAGGGAAGAAAACATTCTTCTGTTACAAACTTATTACAAAAGTGACGAAATGTTTCCGGAAATATTTGAAGACGAATACTTTGAAATGAATGCGACCAAAACCCAAAATGTTGAGCATCTACTTATGGATGCTCGTTTGTTGCTACCTCCAGCTGGGTCACCTCTATCTGGAATTGATTTTGACAAAAGGCTACCATGTGGCGAGGTATTCAATGTTTTCAAAAATAGTTCAGATATAGCAATATTTGAGTTCATTTGAATGTCGGTAGGATACTAGAACAAATTACTCTGAATTCCTTTGTGCTTATCAGGTTGAACGAAGTCGTAGAGCTATGAGAGTATACTTTCTACTTCGTGTGTTGTCTTTGTCATTACGAAATGAAACAGAACGGTACCTGCCTCTGACAAACCCACAGAACTTCGTAAACGTGGATGACAATCTTGATTTAAGTAAGCGAATCAGCACGCGTTTGGAAAACAAGCTTCTGATTCCTACCGTACGTGAATAAACTGTGACACTTTTCTTAATTTTCTTAGATAATTCGGACATCCAATCTTGTGTAGTGATTAATCGCGATGGAACCAGACTTCGACGATTTTTAGTTATGGATATGGTGCAGTTCATCCTCGTGGAACCTAGCTTGAAGAAAATGGGATGGGGCGTCGTGAAATTCGTTGGATTTCTGCAAGACATTGAAGTCTTAGGGGACAAAGATGATCCGAGATGTCTACACATTACTGTAAAAAGCTCTCCCACCAGTTCTCGAAGCACCAAGAACAAGTCGCCTTTACTCGCAGCGAAGTTTGTATTTGATGACCACATACGCTGCATGGCTGCTAAGCAACGTCTTCTAAAAGGAAAGCACAAAGCTCGACAGCTCAAACTCCACATGATTGCCAGGCTGTTGGATCTCACTGCTTCCTCTCCAAGTCCACCACAAAACTTAAGAAGACCTCATCGTAAGTGATATCAGCATGGTTATATGTAGTCCTGTGTCATGTCTCTGAATGTTAACAATAATATTAGCAAGGTACACTTGCGTGAAAGTTTGTTCGCTTATTAACAGTAAGTAGTTTGCTGGGAGTTGTAGCCTGGATATGGGTAGCACGCAATACTTCTACTAGTACAATCGATTTAGCGCTCTCGTTTGATTTGGTGATGTCATTTTTAGCTTCAGTCAGACGGCTGTGAAAAGTACTCTCGCATGATTTTCTGTTGATGTGGGTTGGACTTGGAATGCTGCTAAAATAAACCTGTGACCCAGAGTATTATTCATTGTATTGAACCAATTACCGCCGGTTGTTTGAGCAGGCCGACTTACCGGAAGGTCCGATCGCCCCCTGTACAACCCGATTGGTAAAACACTCCCAGGATTAGCAATGGCAGTGGTCGCTGAGTCAACGGGTAAGATTTTGTTTAGAATAAAATGCAATAAGCCTTCTAGTAAAATTTGAACAAGTGCTTAATTCGGGACTTGTTTAGGCGCGCGAAACAGCTCGAGAGATTCGTCTCCAGGCCAAATTATGAAGGTTGGAAAATCTATCTCAAAACATGATGAAGAAATCCCACTTGGAAAAATTGCTTCTAGAAGTCGTTCGTCTTCTACACAAGATGATCTAGTCAGGGATGCAGACTCAGAATTGTTGTCTCGACCGGGTTTCGAATACGCTACTGCAGAAAGCACGGATGCATGCCAAACTTTTTCGCAACGCGCGTGCAAAAGCGAAAACCTGCCTCATAGCTTGAAGGATAGGGCGCTGGAATCTTGTGTTCAAAAAAGTGAAACTTCCGTACGACCTGACAATATTCGTGCTGTTCGAAATTCTGGCGAGTTAACCGGAAAATGCGAACCTGTGATTGCTGAAGCAGAAAATGGCGACAACAGTAGCACAGCCACAACCCCGCAGTGGGAAACATCATTCACAACTAATGTAATGATTCCTCCGTCAATGAACCTTTACCCTACAGTGGCAACAACAGCTCAACTGTTGACTAATGTTGGCGAAGTTACCTCCTGCCAAGGCCCATTAGCTCCTGAAAAATTGCATCGTCGTGATACAAGCACCAGTCAGAAAAAGAAAAAAGGGGAGATTGAAACCGTGTAGCTCCGCATCAGCAAAAAAATTTAAGTCAGCGAGAAAAGATACTTTTATTTGTTTGCAACGACTAAAAATATTTTTTGATAAGAATTTCCTCTACGGTACTTTTGCTCGAAAAATAAACGTTCGCTAGGAATCTGAAGTACCGCAAAGGTGAATTTGTTAAGTGTAGCACATTTTTACGCTAGAAGAAGAGTAACTACCAGGGTTTTCTCTTCATAGTCCTTAGTTCAAAATATACTGTAAACTGGCGGAGGAAGCTCAATGAATGTGAAAGAAAACCAATAAACTAAAAGGTATATGCCAACTCAATACACACACTACAACACCATTTTTCATGAAAGTCACGTACATATTTGAACTCAAGTAGAGAAGCGATGTTGTAAACAAACAAGACAGCTATTCACAGTGCGAAGTGCAGCTAACAATGTCGCCTTCGACCTATGCGCTGATGAGATAATGTTTAGGGCTGATAACCATTATCTTACCCACGTCTCCTGATAACGACTAATTGTCAAAATTTCATTAACTACTATTTTGCGAGCAGGCCTGCCAACTCAAATGAGGTCAAGGTGAACTTCTACATCAGTTACATGAAGAAAATTAAAAAACTAGTACGAATATGTTCAAAAATTTCGAAGACACTATAGTGAGGCAAATAACTAATCATTATTTTACGCATAAATATCTTCTTAAGCAGATACGCCTTCCCCGCTTACCAAAGGTTGCTGACTTAAAGAGGAGCCGTCACAATCTACACACTGGTACCTCTTTAGCTTTTTAACATCACTTTTCTTGAGTCCTACACATACTAAGTGGAACCATTTAAAGCATTCAGATTCACACTGAACCCAGTTGACTTCTTTTCCTGCAAATTTAAAAACGGGTTCAACGATTTCACGTTTCATTTAATTTTATTGCTGACTTTTCTGAATACGAAAAATTAAGCGCTTACCAGATGGCTGTCGGCAACTTTTTGCCGCACAGTCTTCGTCGTATTCTTGCACTTTATTCTTTTTGGATGGCGAACCATTAAGATCATTTTCACCGACCTGAAACATGCAAAAACAGTTTCTACACAATTGCCCGACCCCGGATGATAAAAATGTTGTTTCATGGCTCACCTTTCGCTTTACTGGTAAGTTCACTCTCTTTGTTGGGGAGCCCTCTAAGACTCTCGAAGGCAAGCTGAATGAGGACTTGATTCTTTTGGCCTTCATTGCATTCGCACTCTTCACCTCAACTTCTAGCTTTATTTTACGACGAATAATCTGTATTCATTCAAAATATTATCTTAAATCCGCGGTTCACATTTTTGCCGGACTCATTAGTAATAATAAAAGTTGTGTTACCTCGAGATCTGCCGGGTAAAAAAGCTTTCGATTGCAGGCACTGTAGACTTTCCACAGCTTAGCCGTTTCTTCAAAAGTTATTTCCATTAATCCCCCTTCCACCAGCAAGTTCTCCAAGTGCTTCAACGTATCTTCTTGCAAAGAAATCACAGGCGCAGGAGGGACGTCGCTACCGCAATACTCTCTGTTTGTACCTATTCAGTCATATTTGACCATTGTACAGAATCCCATCAAATGAAACGTAAAAATCTCAAGAAGTTGTTTCAGCCAAACCTGTTGGTTCTGCGAAATCTATCCGTTCCTTCATGTGATTTCGTTTTGCTACAAGCCTGTGCTGTATTTTATCATATGCTTGCATCATGTCGGCTTGATTCATGAGTTTGCGAGCATCATCCATCCATTTCATGGCTCTATCAACTAACAAGGTAAGAACTTCCCCTTCAAATATCTTGACAGGTAGCTCCTGTAGAGCTTCTAGCAATTCCAAGATTGTTTCAAGTTTAGGCCTCCGTGACCGACAACAGCAAGGGCACGTGTATTTCACTATCCCATCTGAGATTTTTTCGCAAACCATGGCTAAAGATGTGATACCATCTTCTTCCCCCAAGTCAAAGATTTTCGGCAAAGGTACACATGTAGCTGTATAACGTTTGAATAAGAATAAATTACATAGCTACGTTATGGGTAGCATCATAACATTTGAATTTACATCGAAGGCTAAAGCAAAAATTGTACCATGGAACTAAAAAGATTCTGCCACGGTACTTACCATGGAACCATTCGTAACATAACTCACACCGGACCGAGTAATCTTCATTCTTCATCCGGCAAACACAATACAATTCACTACCAATGTCTCTTTTCTTTTTCTCCGAATTTGAATTTCTAAGAGCCCGAATCATATTAAGTTCTGCCAGCCTGGTATCCTGCAAGAAGAATTCGAGAATTAGTTCTATTATCATGGCTATTAACTTGGAATTACAATATGTATCATGATCACGCACATTAAATGCCTTCGCGAGATTTTGGGAACTTTTGAGGTCTGTCGTACTAATATTCAATAAAGTTCCAATTTCAGATCCCGTGCTGTCTACTTTCCAGAATATTTTTTCCCCTCTTACAGGACTCATATCAGCATGACGCCGAGGACATAGAACCTAGTACAAACAATCCAACAGGAAAAATTATTAAATGGTTGTATCACATCCGAACCAGATAAGAGTGAAAAATTTAAAAAAAATACCTGAGCTAGTGTTACAGTACTATTTTTTTTCAAAAACACTTTCGAGCACTTCGCAACCCATAGTTTTGCATTTTCTGCTTGGTTCGATATGATCTTCAATTGTCTCAGATGAACAGGAAAATTAGCGCCTCTTTTTGATAATTCTTCCAATGTATCCAAGTAGGGATATTCTTCTGTGTTTTCGAATGCCTTTACTTTGTTTGACCAATCTCGTACCTTCCTTGAGAGATCTCTAACCGCGGGAAGAGAAGGTAGTGCAATGTTCATAGACTTGGATTGTTTGATCAGGCTATCTAACTCACTGACCGAAAATGACGGTGACCTGTTGAAGTTTAACGTCAGTTGACATATATAACCATACGCATAATTCGATTATCGTAAGAAAAGAAAAGCGGGAGAAGCTCAATACTCATAAGGGGAGTTTTAATTCGTTGTTCAGAAATAATTCTTGAGCAATGAATGATCTATTCAAGTAGAAGGCAGACAACTTACTTGGTTGAGAGTAACGCTTTTGCCCGTGATTCCCATTCAGTTAACTTGAGTTTCAGCGCTTGCAAATGAACGATTCGTTCATGAGATTGAGGATCTTTTCTTAATTGAAGTCCAGCTTCTATTGTTTTGTCCAAATAATCAACCGTCCAAAGACCCTCAGCTTCATCTGCAGCGTCCACTAGCTCCATCCATTTTCGTCTATTCAATGCCTTAATGAAAATATAATTGAAAAAAATAGTTACCCAAGACGGTTGAGCCAACAAATCATTTAAAAGCATTAATCGGCATCATTGTAGGCTCACCATTTCTAGTTCCTTCACTTCGGGCAATTCCACATCCATCCGCAAGCCTTTGGCAAGGCATGCCTTCAAGTCGTCGATTTTTGGAGCTTCTTGGCTTAGAATATTTGCTGATTCCGACTGCAAAACAAATAACTTTGTACTGTGACATTTTGCGCGTTCACAGCAAGTTTTCGGCACTACACCTATACTATACCTGAAACGCATCGATTTTTTGCAGGAGATTATCAATCATGTCTGCTTCGCTAAGCTTTACTGGCAACAACTTAAGCTGCTCGGCGAAGTTCTGCAAGTCTCGAACTTTAAGTTTCATTTTTGATTCACTTTTTCTGCAAAAATAAAAACAACTACTGTCAAAATTGGACAACTGATTTGGTGTTAAACTAATAAAAACTCTGCTTACTCACCTTGTCCTAACCTGACCAGCGACCAAAGATTGAGCTATTTGAGTACACTTCAATGCATCATCAAGAATTGCTGAAGCTTGATCCCACAATGAATTACGCGGATACTTCTTTTCTTGAGCTTCTTCCACCAGCTTCTTTAAATTTTCCAATGCTATAAACACAAAGAAATACATAAATTACATAGTACAGCCAGTACATATGATGGACTCAAATCACGAGACAAAAGTAACCTGGGACTTACAGATTTTTTCTTTGCTCTGCATTGACGAGTCAAAAGATGAGGTTAAACTTTTTACCCACTCCTCATATTCTGTGGTCCTCCGGTGAAGTTTTTCCAAATAAACCGTCAGTTCATCCAACGTGTATCGGAATCTATTAAATAGCAAGTTCACATAAAGAACGAAAAGGTGACAAAACGTCGACTCATTAAAATAAGTTGACCGTGCGTACTTGAGAGTATGAGATCCTGGTAAGCATTCACACAGCTTATCATAATGGCGAAGGCACACTAATTTTTCCTTTGTGCAGGAGCAGGTTATAGCTGATAGAAAACAAGTTGTCTTGCAAAAATCACACAGTCGTTCATCATCAGGTAGTAATTCAAAGGGAACACGCTCTGCTTTCTTAATTCCCCATTCCAAGACTTCACGCCTCATGTCTAAGAGTGCAAGATTATCATTTAGGGACGACAAAGACACCGTATACAATAGCGTGTGATGAATGACCTTACTTTTTTCTGCTTCAAACATGGTAACCATGTCACGATAGGCAGCAACAGCTATAATCAAGTCCAATTCTTCTGGCTCCCCGCTCATTTTGCAAACCAATTCGTCATGTGAAAAAACGCAATAGCGGTGTAAGTTTGAATAGTGAGATATGCACTCTCTACCCATTGCCAACTGAGTGAAAAAATACAAAATTAAAATCAAATTCTAGCAGATTCTAGCAGAAGTAAAGCAGATTCCAGTCTGCACCAAACATCACTAACCCAGTCAGCTGGCGCAAAATTCACAGCTTCGGCAAAATTGTACCCTTGGTTGAAACCGGCATGGTAAGCTCTGGGAAAAGTTATCACAAATTCACCGGCCTTCTGATCAATACGATAAACAGGAACACCTGAAAACATACATGCAGTAGATTGTATTTTCGCTATCATTTGTATTAAAATCTCATTTGATACGAAATAATTACCGAAATCCATCAAAATATTAGGGTTCATTATAGTAACGAGCTGATGCAATAGGTCGGGTTGAGAATAAAATAACTCCGGAGCAGCTTGTTTCATGGCTTCTTCGAATTTGTCTGCCTCAGAACCTGGCACTCCATACCATGTTTTTGGCTCACCCCTGAAACACCAGCATAGTTGCTACAAAGTAGTACTTTTCGTTCAAAGGTAATAAATGCGGCATATGAGCGAAATCACGCGGATATGCAGTACATACCAATGCAAGTAGTTTATCGAATAGCTCCAATGATCCTCGTTATGCCAACAAAACGTTGCAAAACACATTCCCACATACATCCATGGTACCTTCATTCCCGAAATGTCAGCCTGGATATGCCCTAAGACTGAGCAAGGATGTACTGGTAAATTATTCAAGTTCCAATTGCTGTGAATATATTTTTCATCTGCAGGTAGAACGTTGGTCGATTTTTCGGTTGGAAAGCCAGAGCCATGATCCATAGTATGCAAATCGGCACCATATTCTACTGTGACATCTTCGTCAATAGAAGAAACAATTCTCCAAAATTCGCGTTCAACCATTTCAGATGATACTTTCTGTAAAGAATACGATGATTAATTCCTTCTACTCAATTTTTTAATTATTTCAGCTTCATGAAATGACCCATAAACTAAATGAAACTTACATGGACGGGCATGTTAAAATAGTCGGACTTAAACTGATCGGCCATTTCACCAAATTGTTGCAAAGTATATTCCCTTTGGGCTTGCTCAAACCCAAACGCTTCTGTTGGCTTACTAACTTCCTCAGCAACGCATTGCGGACAACGCCACTCACCTATCAAAGGGCAGAAAATATTCGAATTTCTTCCATGGAAAAAATATTTGTATTTTTAATCAAAACGGGTCTGACATACCTTTCGGAACTTCCTTCAAAGGAGGAGACAAACAGTAAGTATGATAGCTATCGTCACAGCCATCGCATAAAAGCATCCAGTCATCTCCATCGCCTTTACGGCAAACTTGGCAGATGTATTTTGCAAGCTAAAACACATTTCAAGGTACAAATAATATTGCAACCATACCAGCAATGAGCGCGAGGGTAAGGCATGCTATAAAGCTCAATCAATTAGGAACAGTAACTACTTATATCAGTTTTTGTGACCCATGTTTCGATAACTTCTGGCTTTCAGTGATCTAAGAGTTTAAACTTCGCAATTGGCATAAAACTTGAAACGTGTCTCTACTAGCAAAACTTGAGAACTAAATATAACCAACGGTGTATCCCCAAAAAGCATGCGTTTCTGTTCATTGACGCACGTTAGCGTCAGCCGTTAAACTTCCCGGTGACATCCTGGCGCCTTAGCGGTATTAAAAAGCAGACTGATGACATTCAGGTGCTACATTATAGTTCAATAGTTAAAGCTCCAAGGACTTTACACATAACACCTCTACCCCGATCCATTTAAGAAATGATTCAGATATATTCACATGCTTGTTCCCAAATTGAAGCTACTTAATTACTGTTTGTCACATATGATGTGGGCATTATTCTCCAAAAATTGGGTAAACAATAGTGGTGAACAACATATTAGAGCAAGCTGTCGGAATTCAATTACCGGGTCTTGGTAACTTTGCTGTGGTGGGAGCGATCCACCAAACGCTTCCGAGAGATGCTCCATGTGTCTATTATGACTTTCCATTTTCGGCCCCGCTCCGTAAAACAGCAGTCGCCGCAATTCCGCAGATTGCTTCCCCTTTTTCTCGGATTTTGCAGGCGTTTCCTGGCTAATCTGAAGGTTTATTGGAACCAGCAAATTTAGCCAATCAATCATCAAACGTGTCAGACAACAGGATAGGAATCATGGGTTCAGGAATTCAGGTGTCATGGCGGCTTTACGAACTGGTACGAGCCTGATTTCTATCGCACCTGTTTCTTTCTTTGTTAAAAATTTCTATATAGTTTTGATTTCCTCAGGTCACTAACTTCAGTTTTTTTAATCCGGTCCACCAGCCCTAGTTTAGACGCAGAATACGTTCAGGTACCTCATCTAATTCCCTTCATCAAGTCTCTCACAGCATTTCGCTGAAAGTTTTTAACCATTTGCCAAATCGAGCTCATCTCTGTAATGCTTCACGTGTAGCCAATCGAAAAGTTCAAAACCGCGCACGGACAAGGAAGGAAGTTTCAGCATTGTTGGAGTAATCATCAGCTACACCTATGCACTAATTACTACTTTACTACTTACATCCTCTTCCCGCGGTAGAGCTTTGCTGCTCATTTTCCCTTTTGCGGGAGATGACGCTTTCACAGGCGTAGTTTTTGTAGTTGGGCCACTCGGAACTGTCTCCTCGTTCTAAGTAAACACATTTTATATCGTGATTAGAAATTTTTTTTTCGGTAATACAAGTATCTGTCCTAATGGTAACATCAATTAATCAAATCAGCAAGCGGTGCTCATAGTCCATAATAGCAGGAGCAAACACATTTTATTACTTACTGATGGTTTTAGTTTATCCTTAGATTTTTGAAAAACATCGAAAGGGTAGAGTATTTTTTCATAGTGCGATCGGAGAATAGGGCCATATTGCTTAGAATTGGCGTAACCCAAGCGTCCAGAAATTCTATTCCATTTTTTGTCCGTATTAAGGTTCTCTCGGCCACCTAAGGCAAAAAAAGTTACTCTGTGCAAAGCAGCCTAACTTATTCACAGAAACAAGTAACCATTATGCCATAACTGGGGTGCTAGCCATCATCTTACCTTCTTTCTGCACTAACTTGTGCAAACTATACAAGTCTAAAGCTTTTTTGTCGATCATTGGAATTTTCAAAGAAGATCCTTGTAGTTCCCAAAACTTTGCTATTTGATCCAAAAAATTCAACTTGATCCGAGTTTTTGCCTGAACAGCGAAACAAAATTTAATATCCATCATATATGCTATCAAACACCTTCACTAAAATCAGCAAAGATAAGAGCATCACATCAGGTCGTACCTCCAGTTCATTTAAGCGTTGAATTCGTGGTGTGAACTTAAAATTGTCAACATCAACTGCGAAAGGTGGCTGCCAATTCTAAAGTAATGAAACCAAGAAGATATTTTTGTGAACTCAACAGCGTGTAGGCTTCGAGATATGCATTAATATGCAATGTGAAGCATGAAGTGAAGGTTTTACCGGGGGAGGCTTGATTTTGCAAATTCCAGCTTTTTCTGCAACTGGCCTGATTTTACTTATGTACACCAAAGGATCCTGGAATTCTTCAAGTGTAGGGCAAAACGTTGGTGCTTCCTCCGGGCGTATAAAAGAAAAGGAATCTATCGATCGCCTAAAAACACGCAACAAATCAGTACACAAACGGCTACATTTCATGACCGGAGCACCAATATTAGTAAAAGTTCAAACTTCCATACCCTTGCATCTTTTTCAATGGACTCCCGATTTCACTGACCTCCGCGGTCATGGCAGTAGCGCTAACAGACTTAGACACACTCATTTCAGTGTTTTTTCATCTATTTTCATGATACATCAAACACAACACAATGCAGAGAGATACTCAGCGGCGTGCTGCCTTGAATAGTTCATTATCGATATGCTACACCAGAATCCATTCTGGAGACAAACCAGTTCTAAATAGAATTAGACGAGCAGTTCTGCTAACAATATCTGCTTCCTAACACAGATTCCTGCGTGGTAAATTGCATCTGGCATGAGCTCAAGTACTTCATGTTCCTCTTCAGCAGTCACTAGTATTCATGTCAAGCCACCGAAATTCAACGCGATCGAAATACAGCAGTGGATTACTTTTTGACAATGGACAGAATGCAGCGTATTCGCTTGAATCACGACACAATGTTACAGTTTATGGCTTTCCCAATCCCATAAGATAGGACACAAAATATTTGAACCCTGAAAAATATCTCCAGTTCACTTAAGAAACCACATGTACGTCACAGTATTTGCAGTTCTGAAGTTACAGGTTTTGACCTTATACGTGTGATGTTAATTTTTTCGTATGTCCAGTTATTAATTATTATGCACGCATAAAAATAAGAGAAGAGAATGCGTTGAATAGAACAATAAAAGACGGTAATTTCACCTGGTTTCACCTGCTACACTTAATCACCTGTGCCAACACCAACATTTATTAGCCAGAATCAACCCAAACAGCAAAGCAGAAATCATTACCAAATCACAAGGCCTTGCATCTTGTTTCTGATTTGACCAATTCCTAGTGTTGTTTTTCAAGAAAAAGCGTACGTGCTCATATGTAGCTTTCAGGCTCGAAGACTACTTGGGTGAGCAACGAACTTGGGGCACAGACACTTTTATCCAACAAGACTGGTCACATCAATCTTCAGCAGTCATACGGTCTCTTGCATTGCCATTATAAAGGTACCAGCAGACTTCGATCAGGTGAAACCATGTATGTGCATAGGGGTCTTTACTGAGAACCAAAGTTTATACTCTACAAATATTCCTGAGTATGCTAAAAGACAATTTTACTTGGTCTTTCACTCGAACAAGGCAAATGCTGTGGTTTACTGAGTATACTCTGTTTAGAAATTGCATTGTTTGTTATTTGTGATTATGGATTACGCTTTCGCATACTTATTCGAATAAACAGAGTGTCCATATCCATACCTCCATCACAGTAAATGTCCATTGCGTACAGACATACTAAAGTACTTCACTTTTCGCGCAGATTGGGTCACATACGTGATACTGCTGCGTATGGCAAGCCCTCAGTCTCAGGGTTTGAACAATATTTGAATATTACCTATTCAGCTCCTCTCCACGAGCCGTGAGTCTCAGGCGCTCAGGCCGACAGTCTCACGTCGTCTCCACCTTCTTCCCTTTTAATGAGCCAATCATGTGCAACTTCCAGCGACACATTTCAGTCGGGTGACGAGATTGGAAAAGCAGGCATCTTGGTGTACGATAACGGGTACCATGTGGCAGGATTTGGACCGGGTGACAAGTCCAACGCATTAGACAATCTTCTTGTAAGGAGTAACGGCCAATTCGACGACTGTAGCTGCGAGCATTCTAAAGTCTTGAACAGTGCATTTAATGTTTTGAGTTAACAGACTTAACAAGGAACAGCTGCAGTATGTTCATGGTGTATTGAGATTTCTGACTGTTGGACAAGTGGACATGTTTTATAAATAAAATTAAGGACTATCAAGTTGAAATCTCGGGCTTTCTGCCATTTTCATGGAAATCACTTGAAATTGGGGCTGTGACGGATAGCCAAAAAAGCATGGTAAGTTTTTTCCCAAAACATTATAGTGTTAAAGAATCAAAACATGCAAGCATTTGAATTTAACTCCATTAGGAGTGGTATCATTCACGATCGACAAGTATAAGGAGTATATAAAGTGTAAATTAAAGTTTCATGATGAAAATGAGAAGTGATAACGTGTTGTTTGTTTTATTATAGTCGGTTCACGGTCTGATGCCTTCAGTTCTACCACCAAGATACATGTGTTCCTGACCGTGTGGTTTTAAGTTTTAAAACAGGCAAAGACAAGTTGTAAATCATTGAAGGATGCAAGATAAGGAGTGACTTAATAAATAACATGCCTTATTTCATTTAATCAAGATTGAATTGAATCCGTGCTAAACCAATTGCTACGAAGATACATGCCTGAAATGAAAATGCGTTGATATAAGATGCACTTAATACGATCGACTTAATTTTTACGTAACCCCTGTAGTGTTCTTTAAGCGTCGATGCCGTACTTTTCCTGGTATATCGTGACAAAAACTGCAGGAGCGAGTTTGAGGAAGTCGAGGCCACAAGAGGTAGGTCAATTCGAAGTCTTCATGCGAAATTCACGTAATGTTTGTCCTAAATCGGCGTCCTAAATAAATCAGTTTTCATGATTCTGTTGCAGAAATTCCATGGAAACTATCCTGACGGAGAGAAGGTGTTGTCAACGGCTGAATACCACATATTTGAAGATACTGGAGCCTCAAGTCAAAAAATTAATAACTAAACAATGCAGATAATTTTCGTTTTATACATGAGTTCATTCGATGTCATACTTCAATCTAAGTATAAGCAAGTAATATAGTACGTGATATTTTGATATGTATTGCAACCTAGAATGAATGGCGAAGTCGGCCTACTCGACATTTCTTAGTCTAAGACATTGAAAGTAAAAGCATTTGTTTATGCATGCCAGTTAAATTTTTTCATTCCAGTTCTGATTAGTACCTCTCGATTTCTAGAGTTTTGTTATTAGATATGGAAATAGAGCATGTAGGTGGGTTATTAAGGGACATGTAATTCAAAGTAGAAGACTCACGTAAGGAATTGGATGTTTTTGTCAATGAATGAGCTGCCATGAACTTGATGCTATAGATGACATGTGTCTTGAATTTAGATAGATCCAGTTGGTAAATGCGAGGTAAATTGGCTATAATCTCTTTCCTGAGTAAAAATGATCTTGTTCATGATGATCTTGCCCCTTCAAGCTCATTGGTTCTTTCTAAATGCCTTAGATTCTGGATCGCTATAATATCTTTTGCTTATTCTACTTATCTTCAGCGTGTGAAACATGGGGATTCTTTTTTCCATGTCATACATAACCGCAAGTATACCCATTATTTTTTCATTAGTATTATAACAGAAGAAGTGGTCACTCATATTAATGGCATGTTATTGGACGTAATTTAAACTTTTGCAGTTTATTTAATTCTCGTTATCGATCTTCAAATTTGCATCTACCGTCCTGCATGTTTGAATCTACAGCTTGGACAGGCTACCTTTCAATGAACCATATCAGCTCTTGTACGTCCATAGGCACCGTATCTGCAAACTCTCATGGGTTTATTAAACGCCGTGAGTGAAGATGAAACTTGTTATTAGCCTAGGTGAATTTTCTTATTTAACATGGCATCAGTCTCGGACCGTCTCTCTAAACGTGAAACTTGCTCGGGCAAATCGTTTCATGTAACAGGTTCAACAACGTAGATACTTACGGCTGATCCATCTGTGAAGGACGAAATCATTGAATACATGTGTGGAGATATCTCGAAGGTTGGTGCTTTGATAGATGTCGCAAGCATGCTCTTCATTATCCGACGACCAAGTTAACCTAACTTAAACCTAACCTGCAAACGAAATACGCGTTAATCCGTGTGCATGCTTTGTTAATGGACCCAGTGCATGAGATCCTTGTACAAATGTTCATGATGGATAGGATCTCTTAACATATTCCACTAAAATTAGCATTTCCGTGTTGACATCATGCTCGTATGTGTAAGGCAGGTTTTCCCGCTAGCCGCCTAGTCCCGGCCAGGCTTACTTGAAACTCCTCGAAATTGAAACTCACAACTATGATTCTGTAATCATTTTGCCAACAACCCTGCAATCCTTCATCTTCGCGTATTTGAGAACATGTTTTTCGTATTGCCGGTTCCAGTTCTAATTTTTTAATTGAATGCACTATGGATATCAACATTCCACTCAAGTGATGCGCTTGTCATGATTAACTATCAGGATTGAATACAAACATGCGTTTCTCGTCCAAAGGGCAGCATTGTTTTTCCTGAAGTAGCCAAAACATGTTGATTAGCCACATTCTAAAAATGCAACATTCTCATGGTATTCACGATCGTTCATACTGTGACTCGATGATATGAAATGTAATAGCCCAATATAGCGATCTTGATTCTCATTCACGTAAGTTTGGTAAAAATTATCTATACTCTACTACTGTGTCATTCACTTACATATTTGTACAGCGTGTACAATGGCTATTGTTATCGCAAGGGATGATATATTTTCAAAGTCTTTCATGTTAGAAATCTTGTCTCCTTACTTTAGCGTAATATGACAGAACATGTTTTCATAATTTTATAAAAACTGTCAAAGTTTTAATAATTTACGATGCAAATTATGCTTCCAGTTTTATTATCTTTATAAGTATCCATGAAAATTAAAGGTGTCTAGGTTTAAAAGCACTTCATGTGCATCTTCATGTTATTGACATTTGACACATCAAAATGATAAAGGTGCGATATGCTAGAACATGTAATCATCTCAGCTCATGAATCGTCTTTCATAAAACTTTCAGATATCCCTCGTCACGAAATACCCAATAATAGAACCGAGCATTTAATGAGTAATATTTATTATTCGCTATCAAATCAGCAAACGCAGAGGATATCTTTGACATGGAGGCATGCAATCCCAGATCCAGCTGATACCTTGAATTCGCGTCAAATGATGTACAAGGGCTCCAGAGACGATATCAAAATAACTGGCCCAATGATGTACTTGTTAGTGGTGGAATGGTCTCTTCAGAGTAAAAGTTAACATGAACTGTCCTCTAGGTCACCATTCAGGTCAACTAATCCTCCTACTCGTCTTTTCATGCGTTATCTCATACTAGTATCTAAGGATGACATGCATCGGATACTCAAAACTTTGCCCCTCTCAGCATGTAATACTGCATTATTGGATGAGTCAGTAAAATCAATTTTAAACGCTTTAATAGTGCATGCGCAGGTTAATTATGTAATCCTCAGGCCGGTATGAGTTTTAGCAACTCCAACGTGACTTCTACATTCATGGTGGGAGATTCTCCCAGGTTTTTGATCCTTTCGTCACTATTCTGGTCAACTAATCCTCGAGCTCGTCATTTCAAGTGAGAGCTCATGCAAGTAAATAATGTATACATGCATTAGGAACTAAAATCTTTGCCCCTCTTAGCATGTTATATCAAAGAACGTGTCAGTCGTCTTAAAATACTTAAATAGTGCATGCACGCGCATCGAATTACCATTTAAGGAGTATAGTCGTTACATTACATGCACATGTGTTCTTAACTTAAATTATCATGCAAAATAAATTTTTGATGAAAACCATCATACTCTGCCTTGTCATTATCAATCGAGACTTACAGCAACTGATTGCATCAACCATGGATTTTAGACAGAACTACAATTTTCTCCAACCAGTACATGTAAATCGCTATCTTCATTCTAGTTCATGCCTTAATCACGATTTAAAGAGCCTTAGCTTA
The DNA here is from genome assembly GCA_009872375.1 of Sminthurides bifidus. NCBI lineage: Eukaryota > Metazoa > Arthropoda > Collembola > Symphypleona > Sminthurididae > Sminthurides > Sminthurides bifidus. The sequence continues at coordinate 16,154 of VRMD01000042.1, forward strand.
GTCGACTTGACGTTTTGTATCGAATCATGGATAAATTGTAGTAGCATCGGGTTCTTCTATCACAGATTATGAACTTGTGATCCCCGTATCCCTTGGTATACTCACAAATGATTTCCCATGTATTGGCATTCTCCTTCTCTTACTGTTCTCTGGAGAAGCTGCAAAAATGAAAACAAATGACAAGAATCAGAACAGATGCTTTGTATGATGTAATGTTTAACTTATAATCAATCATGCAAATTCCTCACTCGTCTTTCAGAAATTTAGTACTGGATACTCGCTCGTTGGCACCTGAAATTCTTTCCCTTACGAATTTCATTCAGCGGACCAACGCGCATTAAAATCATTTCTCATGTTCGACTGCAATTAAATACAAAATGTCCGTGTAAGCCTGAGTTAAATTTCAATGATGAAAGTCAGTCCCCATGAACATGTTTAATTAAAGTTTGGCAACCACACCTGGTCATCTTTGAATACTTCACCAATTGTATTGAATAAACATATTATCTCATCCAGGCCGTTGGTTTCGTCTATGAAAACAAAAATTTACTCATGCTCATTTTTACTCATTGTCATTTTATCATCAGACTCTTTTTCAATATTTCCATGCGTAAATAATTTTTATTCACGTAATCATGCATACCCAATGGAGTAGTTATCAGGCCGTTGTAACCAGTGCCTTCTGTTGTTATTGCGAAGGAGCTCACTATCTTCGATACTAAATGTCATGCAATTGATTACACTGCAAAATCTTTAAACTTGTGTTATGCTAACGGAAGGAGGATTTAAGGTTCTCATGAATGTAACTGCAGGTCCAGTGCTGGTAACCATGGTAGCGGAGGAAGTTTCTCTTGTCGTCTGCAGCACAATTTCACTAAAGCATGTCGCTCAGCAGGCACTCACAATCTTAAACTTTAAAACTCACATGTCAGGAATGCCGATAACTGAATTTTCAGGTAGCATTATGAACAGCTGCAAAATTTGTTCCCCGACTGATGCCCGGATGTTGTCCAGACATGGTAGCACTGCGCCAGACTGCCGTCTCAGCTCCTGAAGGGGCGTTCCCATCAAGAGAAGGGGGAGGGAGGACGACTCGCGGCCTGAGCACCTGAGACTCTCGGCTCGTGGAAGAGAGGAATATAGGAAATATTTAAATATTGCTAAAAGTGAGACTCTCGGTGAGACGCGCGGCTTGCCATAGCTGCGATACCTTCATACTCATTCTCAACCGTATACTTATAATCAAAATGAAACGTGGGCGTCAAGTTAGTAATATAATTTCGAGTTATGTTCGCTGAATGCATTAAGAAGATGGCGCTAAAATTTAGTTGAATTTAAATTTAAGGACAGATATCAAGCGAATGGCTAATCTGACGCTCAGCAATGAGAATTTAAATAAAGGGTTTTGTAAATCATGAGGTTTTGTGCACTATGAATTTATGAAACTATACACTCATGGGCTTGGTCTCGAATTATATGCGTGCATAACTAACTTTGGTTTGTCTTATATCTTCTGCTATAACCCGTTCCATAGTTTGCGTTGAAGTGGACATTTGCTACTAATATTAAAGTAAACAAATTAAGAATGACAAGCTACAGTAAGGCTTCCGTGCTAGCCCGAAAGTTCCATGGGACTTAAAGACGATAAAAATAATTTTAAATAGGTAGTAGTAGTTTGTACTCTACTAACAGTACTAATACGGGTGTCCACTTATTGGCTGTCAATCGCTGTCGCTATCTTAGCAAGGTAAGTCTTTGCCGTCTCCGTTCTGTCATTAAAACGTAAAACACAGGTTCACTGGTGCTACTAATGCAAGTGTCAAGTCAAAGGTTAAAAGTTTTGAAATTCTAATCAAAGTTGTGAATTTTGTTAGGAATGGTCAGTCGTGCTGTGGAACCATGAGCGATGACAAGTAAGAGTTAATACATGTCATGGATCGTTTATTTGCGTTGTTCAACAGCAGGACCGTTCTCTGCTGTGCTTTTGTAAGAGCATAATCTGAAATTCAATGTTTGTAAAGTTGTTAATGTGGTTTAGGTATACCATCGCAAGGAGACCCGCATCCACGTGTATTCCTCTCGCTGAATACTTTGTGGTCGTGGGTTATGCAACGAGTTCTCAAAGTAAGAAAGATTTGTTTTCAATTAGCTCGTTTGAAGGGGATAGTCTTGAAAGGAAGCTTCATTTGTTGGTTTTACGATTTTTTAGAGGGCGGGGCTCCTTGTGGGAAGATACTCCAAAGGTTTCCGATTAAAGACTGGGAAGATTTCCCCTTTAAGGATAATATCGAAGATGTAATAAATGGAGAAATTAATGACTACTTTACGCAAAGCATATTTTTGTTGGTACGAATTTAACAAGGGGAATAAATTGCTGACTTTTTAACAGTTTTGCCAACCAACGGGATGGTCTTTGTCGAACGTAATTCAGGAGCCCATGTTTTTTCCTTTTGTACTTTCCGATCACTTAGGAAATCGACAGCATTGTGGATGTCTTGCCTTTTACGAGCCTGTCGCTGTTACACCTCTAAACCCTGTCGATGAGGTACGCAATGGTTTATTGCATTATATATTCTAGCGGGATTGTAAATCTCGTCCAATTTAGAATCGCATTTATGCAGTAATACCGTAAACCTTGATTTTATAGGAAGAGGAGACTGATGATGGATGTAATAGTCTTAAAAGGTCGTGTAGCGTCCTGCGAACGAGTGCAACACATCATACAATAATGTATGCACCTAAGTCCATAGTCATTATTTCAAGGCTACCTTACACGGAGGCTTTTCGGGTGAACAAGAATTTAGCTTCTATTCTTCAATTCATTTTTATGAAGACTAAAAGGGATATTGAAAACGTAAATTTTGTTCTTTCAGCAATGTCTTGGAGCTATCTATACTGTTCACTTCGAACAGAAAGGAGTTGAATTAGAAGTTTTAGTGGGCAATTTATTGGGGAATGTATATGTAAGTTTAAACATAGTTTTTTGATTGTCAATACACTGCATTGTATTTGAGTTCAGCCATTGCCCTGAAAGATGGATACGATCTCTTAACGCTTCTTGACAGACTAATACCTTTCTGGTAGTTCCTAACCACATTTTCTGGTTATTGCCTACCACAAAAGTATGTATTACGTTTGCACATTTCTGACTTAAGTTGGTTTCAATAGGTACCTCCAGCTGGTGGTCCTCAAATCAGATTTAGTATCGGGGGAGGTGATCGCCAAGCATTGCAACCGCCATTGAATGCATCAATACCCGTCACAAACTGTTGTGTCGCTCAGCTTTTTGAGCTGCTCGGTAAGTTTTTTTTGACTAATTCAGTAGGCAGAGTAGGGAATCATGTCAAAGTTTGTCGTAACTGTATTGACCAATACTTCTGGTTTGTTCCTAGGAATTAATAATGCGCTAGTATTATTCTGCGCTGTGATGACTGAGCACAAAATTATTTTTCATTCCAAAAGTATAACAAGACTGAATGACGCTTGTCATGCCTTGAAATCCTTAATGTATCCTTTTGAATTCACGCACACTTATGTACCTCATCTACCCGCCTCGACATTGGATGTGTGCGAATCTCCAACTCCTTTTATTTATGGCGTGCATTCATCCTTACGATCAGAAATATCTGGACTGGTAAGTGTATATTTACTTTACTAGTTTGATTGTGATGGTTGGGATATTGTATTTGATATTTACACCTGTAAATATACTCTTGGTTATTTACTTGATCCATGCTCTGCAGATAGACGTTATTATTGCGGATCTTGATGGTGGTTCCATTCTTGTCCCGGACGGAATCGTGATACCTAGTTTACCTGAAGTTTTATCTGTGAGCGTGAAGGAGCAACTGGCTATGGTCCTTCATCCGGAACTGAACTCCGCTGACTTTGCTTTTCCTCCGCTGGCTCTAAAGCCATCCGTACAGTTTCAGGTGGACAAGGAAGTCAGAGCAATTTTTGTGCGAGCTATTGCCATGCTATTTCAAGGGTACCGGAAGTGCCTCGTTATCATTCGTATACATCCAAAGCCAGTCATCAAACTACATAAGGTAGACGCTCTTTATTATCTGGAGATCACCATGGTTTTTTCCCGCGACCGCAGAACATAATTTTTGGTTTGTAGGCTAAATTTCTCTGTCAGCAAGGCTTGATCGGCGACGAATTTATGAATCGTCTTCTTGACTGCATGTTCTTTGGGGAGTTCTTAAAAGAGCGTGGATGTCCATGGCGACCTTGTGATATCTGGGATGATGTTCACAATGCGTTACCCGATCAGCTCTTAGCTGAAAAAGAAGATCCAAAATTACAGTTAACCAACATTCAGGTACATGATTCGACTAGCTGGGCTTCCTCGTTTTGATATTTGATAGCTCTGTGCTCGGTTTGCCACTGTCTGTGTTTTGCTGCAGGAGATCGCTAAGTTACTTGCGCTGAACGAAAATCCGAGCTATCCTAACTTACAAGCATACTTGCCAAAAATCGTAAAGCCACCAGAAGGTGCTCATTTAAGAGTTCATGCTCCAGCATTTCCATCACTTAATGGATCTATTATTGAGGCCATAATGCAAGAAGAAATGGCAAAGCAACGTCCGTCCAGGTAGTTTGAAATAGCTATTGTACTTTTTTTGGGGGCCATTTAACGCTCGAATGAATCTTAAATTAACCTGTAAGTTGGGGCTTGGTAATCTGACTCTTGATATTTTTAGTTATAGCTGTCTACCAAAACAAAACCCACCGAGAATTGTTCCTACTGGCTCCAAATCAATCGACATATTTGACAGGAGAGTCAATCTAATGGACAATTCAGCACGTCGGCTCGAGGTACTTATTTGAATCTTGGAAGATTCCATGATAATGCTAGTGAAAGATACGGAAAATGGATAACCCTGTTTTTCAATGAAGGTTTTAAGGGAGTGCATCAACAACATATTCGAAGGGAAGATTACTGATGCTCGAAAAACAATTCATGCTGTGATACGCTCATTAAAAAGCAATGCAGCTAAAATGGTCCTATGCCAAGAACTGGGAGAACATGTGACAGGCAACAAAGCCATATTGGAATCGCAGCAGTTTGACATGGTGGTGAAGTTAATGCATTGTGCGCTACAAGTAAGTTACTTAAGGTTACAGTAATTGATGCAAATGATAGTCTATCTGAGTCAGGTGAATCATCATCAATGGATACATTTACTGATGTTCGATCGATACAGGTATTGCTAAACATTATGACTTACTTTGACTGTATTATTCTTAAAAGGATAATTCCAAAATGGATGACTATGGGATAGCAGCAGCCATGTTACCCTTAGCGACCTCATTCTGTCGAAAGTTATGCCCTTGTGTTATTCAGTTTGCATATACACTAATTCAGGTAATCATTCCTTCTGTCGTTGTGGTAACCTTCATTACCATGATCTAATTGATCTTATTCAGCAAAATTACTACAGGATCATCCAGTATGGAAAAATCAGCAATTTTGGGAATCTGCGTTTTATGCGGACGCACAGAAGGAAGTAAGAGCCTTGTATATTCCGCGGGAGGCGGGTGGACCATTCAGCCTCATCCGTAATAATCAGCCTGTGATCTCATCCATGGAGGTACTATCTTCGTTTTTTCACAAAATCAAAAGTTTGACGTCGCTTGCAGCTTAAGTTATGTTTTAGAGAAAATCCGATACTTCTCCAACTCTACCGCGGCCCAGTGAAATTTCTGCCCTTGATATTGCCGCTGAACAGTTGAGAATGCACTTCGATCAAGGTAGATTAAGTGAGATCTTTCCAAAATAACGCCAGCAGGTTAATTTTTCGTGTTGCGGCATTTTATTTTTACATTGTACAGATTTGCTGAATGAGTTAGCCAAGCGTGAAGAAGACACCATATATAGTCAAGTTGTTCATTATGCCCATCGAATGGTCTATTTCCTTATTCCATTGGAGACCTCAGCCAAGCGTCGAAAAGAGACTAGTTACATTGATGACGATAGGTTAAGCAAGACCGAAACAAGGTGAGTAAAGCGAATATTTCCGGCTCAAATATAGTCACGGAAGGGTGGTATCGTAAAAAATATGCTCTTGCATTTGAATTAAAGATTTTCTGTCCATTTCAGTGTCGCAGAAAGTGATAGTGTGGATGCTGGTTCTGCCATGCTGGATGATCGGGGAGATCCTGCTGTAGAATGTCGAGCTAATGTTATTCGTTTTGTTAATAAATTCGTGGACCATGTAAGTTATTTGATATTTAACAGTTATTATCTTAATGAATGGTGATTTGTTATACAGTTTATTCACCAGGTTTGCAACGAGGGAGGAGTAACCAAACACCATAAAGAAGCCTTGGAGTATATGATACCTGGAGTAGTTGACATGCACTTCGAGACATTAGAAGCTGTTCACCGGGAATCCAAAAGGCTACCCAAGACTCCTAAAGTAGGCTAAGCAACTCTTTCGTAAATTAAACGACTAAAAGATCCTATGCATTAATGATTTGAGCAATAATCTAATAATCTATTTCTAATCAGCCAAAGATACCCACCCCAGCACTTCTTCCGGGCGAAGAGCTAATGACCGAAAGCTTGCGAGTATTTTTACTCCCTGACGGTCGTGAGGACCCAGCTGGAGGTGGTGGACCGTTATTGCTTCCTGCCGAAGGAGCAGTTTTTGTAACAAACTATCGTGTTGTATTCAAAGGAGCGCCTTGTGATCCTTTTGGTATGACCTTGTAAAAAAGTACACACAAAGTTAGTATTCCTGGAACTTATTTGATTTTCTATTTTTAGCTTGCGAACAAACAATCATACGAGCGATTCCGATAGCATCGTTAACGAAGGAGAAACGCTTTTCCATCGACCATCATGTACAACTTGATCAAATTTTGCAAGACGGACTACAGTTGAGATCGGCAACTTTTCAGGTACACTATGTTTACTATGCATATCATTAAACATTATTTCGTCATTTCAGAAAGTCTTCAATTTGAAATTACGTTTGCCTTTTGCAGCTGCTTAAACTTGCCTTTGACGAATCAGTTCTAGCAGAAGCTATTGATTCGTTTCGCAAAACTATAAACAAGCTGCGTCACCCGAATAATATCTCGGCATATTTTGCGTTTAGTGAACAAGCTATTACAGCCACGCAAATTAATTTTCCGATTCACAAGGATAAAAGCAGTACCTTGAAGTAAGTGTTAGCTTCATGTATCCCAAGTCGGTCCTCGGTTCTCCGGCTTGAATTCACGGTGCCTGTGGTGCAGTTTCAACCTTACAATACTGTTGTACTAGAAATTTAAGCATAATTTGGTTACAGAGGATTTGCTAAGAAGACTTTTATGAAAACTGCCAAGAAAGTTGGCATTAAACCCAAATCAAATAAAAAGCAAAAATACGTTTTTCCGGATTGGGGTCACGGCAATGGAGGAACTTTGCCGGCAAGTACGAAGTATCTACCCAGTCCTAATAAACAAGTATTGCCAGTGAAAGATGCACAGGAAGGGGATTCAATCTCACGTAAGACATGTTTTCATGGTGTGATAATTTCATACCATTGAAGAGGCTTAATAGAGTTTTTGTCGTTTTTTTTGTAGTGAATTCTACCGGTTCTCACTCACAAGATGGTAATTGAAAGTAATAATTTGATTATGAAAATGCAAACTAAGTGGGAAAAACTGCAATTGATGGCTGCTTTTTGTTGCAGAAGAGGACAACCACGCCGGATTTACCAATGCTTTTTTAAACAGTAATAACGACTCCAAAGCAATGGATAAGATGATTGAAAGAAGTTACTACAAAGATTATAGAAGACTAGGTCTAGGAACTCTTCTAAAATCTGGATCATCTGCCGTAACATACCCTAGATTGGAATCTTTTAGAATATCGTCCTTGAATGATCGTTATAGCATCTGCAACACATATCCCGCTATGCTAGTTGTTCCAAATCTTGTCAACGATGATAATATCAAAAAAGTGGCTAGGTGCTACCGAGGGAACCGGTTTCCTGTCATCGTATGGAAGCACCCGAAAACTGCTGCTTTGTTGGTTAGAGGTGCCTCTTTTAGTACGAAACGAGTCATGAATATTTTGAGAGCTAATCAGCAGTATTCTGCAGGTCAGTATTTTTTGAAAGAAGTTCGTGAGCGCATCGTAGGTAATTCTTCCTCGTTCAGCTCATTGTGATGCATTCCATTATTTGCAGGAGGTAATGCGCATGAAACTCATGGACATGCTGAGCAGGAGCTATCTACGAGCTATCTACGAGCTATTTGTAATTGCACACCATCAGCTGTTTTAAAACCAATTTCCTCGTGGGGTGTTGCGGAATCAGATAATTATTTGCCTACTAGTAATAGCTCATCTCACCTTAGTCTCCGTCGAGACAGCAATGCCTCACAGCAAGTAAATAATTTACCAAAGAAAGATTCTTTGACTCCTGACATGGGAAGAAAATCAACGGGTGCGAGAATCGCCAAAGCCTTCAATTTCAACACGCTAAGGTATAATTAGGTTTTACAGATTTACTTATTCTGCTTTCTGCTTCTTTGTTCATTACATCCATACTCTGAAATAATGAGGTGCTCTGGTCTTCGTAGAAGCAGCGGTGGGAGGCACTTTATTTCTGGTAAACCAAAGAAACCGGTAACACTAAAAACTGCCGTAGTCCCTCAGCCGTACAGCATGGTGCCCAACATGAACTCGGATGGGTTAGAACCTGTTTCAGAGCAGAACATTCGACCGAAAGCTAAACCAGCACTATATGTTTTTGGCAAGAAGTCTCAAATGAAGGTGAAGATTTGTTCTCTTTATTGTTGCTTCTACATGCCCCAAGTCTTTTGTGAAATTCTTTAACATGTCAAACCCATGACCAATCCTGTATGTCCATCCAGGGTATGAAACATGATTTAGGAGGCAAAGTCATGTACGTACCGGTTGATGTGTACGACGTTGGTCAACTGCGAACTTCTTTCAAAAGGCTGATGCGAGCTTGCGTGCCTAGTCATGTCATTGTCAATGACCCCGAAGGAGGTTACTTAAAATCGGTTGAAAACACTGAATGGCTTCAACAATTGACGTGCATAATTGATTTAGTAAAAAATGTGGTAGATGTCATTGAAACTCAAGGTGCATCTTCAATGCTTTGTCTGGAGGAAGGTTGGGATTTAACTGCTCAGGTAAAGCAATAGTAAGAACCTTTCATTTCAGCCTTTCAGCGTAAGGATGACTATGTGAACGGCAAATATTGAACCCCCACATCGGTCATATTTTTTTAGGTGTCAGCTCTGAGCCAGTTGTGTATGGATCCATACTACCGTACATTAGAAGGATTTCAGACCCTTCTGGAAAAAGACTGGCTTGCTTTTGGACATAAATTTGCCCGGAGGAACAACATGACTGGAAGTGACGGGCCTGCTTCTAACACAAACTTTACTCCAGTTTTCATTCAATTCTTGGATATTGTTCATCAGGTTATTATTTGAATGTTTTACAAGAGCTTGATGGATTCTACTGCAGAACTGTAACTCAAATTTTTATGACTTTTATTAGTTGATCCGAGAGTATCCATCAGCCTTTGAATTCAATCAGTTTTACGTGAAGTTCATGGCGTACCATTCGGTCTCTGCGAGATTTCGAACTTTCCTAGCTGACAATGAACTAGAAAGAGTCGAGTACGGCTTTCTGGCTCAGGAGGATAAACGTGAGTCGTTGCCGAGGTCGTACAAAACCGTAGATGCTAGCGGTGACGAGAAAGTTAATTTTTCAAGTGAGTTTTATGGGGTAATGCAACTAAAAGTAATTTAAACAAAGTGCTTTTGAATAATTTATAAATGGTTTAACAGCCCGAAATTTCGGTATTTCCAATCCGCAAAGAAACTTGGGGATTTCAATTTTTGAATATATCGACAAGCATCATGCCAAAACTGCACTTTTTTACAACTTCCTTTACCAGCAATCCAACAAGGTACTTACACTTTATATTGCATTGAGCATTAACTATTCATATCATATTGTCATGGCGACACGCTGTCAACTAGTGCTGATGTGGAAATTCTTATCGATTAGACGCTTAACCCTGGTGACCTTATTGGAAAATTGGAAATCTGGGATTATTTTGTAACGGAAAACTTAGGCACTGGTCCAGCTTTTGATTTGGAAGTTTGCAGTCCCGAAATAATCCATGAAGACGACCATCACCTTGGAGGAAAAGAGCATCGAAAATGCGTTTCTAAGGAGTAAGCTCTATAAATTATTTCGCCGGAGTGTCAATAAATAATCCTGAAATCTATCAGCGTATTTTACCGAATTAATTCTTTCAGGGTGGATAATATCGACGCATCGTTGCCTGATGCTTTTCAGCATTACCTAAGTGAGATTCACAGAATGGAAAACGATGTGGGACATTTACCTCAACAGTGGAAGCAGCATTGGGATAGACTGGACCCTGTGACCACCGTCGCGAACTACGCATAAATTACAAGACTCGAATTAGTATAAAATAATATTTTATAAATTCTCGGCTTCGCTCTCTTAAGCAAGACAAATTCAGTAGCATGCGCATGATGTCTTGGAATTTTTAAGAAAATCAATCTTTTCATATGAAGATAATGTAATTTGTCTTGCGCTTCCCGGGAATGATTTGTGTTGATGCAGAAATGCTAAAGTGTACAGTCATGATCGCCGATGAAACTATTTAGTGAGTGGCCGTTACCTGATTCTCTGCAAGGCTATTATCGTGCTCCAATACGAGTGGTTCTGGTGTGGCTACCTGTAACCTTTGTTTCTACGACGAGCTACAACGTAGACGTTGGAGGATGTTGACCGTCATCAAGGAAGTATTTTTTCAACTGAAGCAGCATGCTGTTGTAAGTTCCTGCCTAGTAACTGCCATGATTATAATGGCTGTGATTTATTGTAACTCTTCATAGAATTATTCTCGCATGCAATTTTATTCAACATAGCTGATTTTCATTGTGCAAGCTAGGGCAGTAATGTTAATCAATAAGAGGAAGAATTACTCAACCTTGTAAGACTGTGCTTCTCAAACACTGATGATTATGAGTTGTACACGTAAGTACAAATAAGCTTCCGTAGTTGTTGTAATTACAATTTCAGTACTGGTGACAAGATTGCGACATTGTTCTATCGTAAGGTTGTAAGATATGGATCATTTATCGTTGGATTGCAGTTTACAAACTGTTAAGCGCTGGTCTGAATCAACCCTATTTCTTTAATTTTTCAAAATGGTTGGATGCCTTGTAAATCTGTTGTTGCAGTATGATTTAGTTAAACCTGAGTAATGAAACGTAATATTTTATGACTGTCATAGTTATGTTAATTATATGCCTTGTCCGGTGCACCAACCTAATGCTGACTTTCTGTCTTTCACTTTTTACGTAATATTTAAGTGTGTATAATTGCAAAGTCCCATTGATAGAGTTGGAACAACTACCAGTTAAGCAATTGTTGCTCCGGTCAACAATGTTCCTCGCCAAATGCGGGAGTCAGCATTTTCCTACAAGTTTATCCTGTGTTCCTGATAGGTCAATGCATGCTTGCAAGTGCTATTGAATGTGACATTTTAGTCGGTCACTGCACCATTGTAGTCTCAAGTATGAAATTGATAACGTCCACATTAGAACGTTTCGGTAAATTTTGTGACTGCAAAGTATACATTGCAATACGTGTCAAAGTGTATGTGAGACCCTTAGCTTATGTGCTTTAGCCTCTTTTTGTTGAATGTCATTTAGTTATGATTATTTGTACACGATATTATTTGTATTTAACCGAGTGCAACCCAGCGCCAGTAGCGCTCACCCCTCATTATCATTATTTAACACAATTGTGATGATATTCAAGATTCAACTCGCGGTGTCAATCTCAGCAGCACCATCAATCAAATTCAAAAAATAAAATGGAACTGGAAAAAATGGGCTTGTTTTGGTGAAGTATTGATCCAACATCTTGTATGCACGCTCTGTAAGGGCAACAGTTGGGAAAACTCGTATGATATTACATCGCATCGGATCATCTAATCCTGGCAGTACCTGGAACTCGAGTTACACGATATGGGTTAGGTTCTTTAGATGGATGATCGTTTGAAGATTGAACGCATGCATTCACAGCAAAGAATGTGGGGTAGATTATGGATGCTTGTTGTTATTCTACATATCTAATAACAAAGAAAATGTCATGGAAACTTATTTTTTCGATCATTATTGGAAGATTTTGCAAGAGACCTGAACGAAATTTTTCCATCAAAAGCCTACGATGTTTACTACTGGACTCCGGTTGCGACTAAAGGCATTTAATGACAGTTTTATCAAGATCTGCAACGATAATATCATAAAACTTCGGCTGGAAGGACGAAAAAATGGGAAAGGGGCAGTCGAGAATATTTTCCCTTTTACCATTGCCCTGAAAGGAGTAGATGGTTGGCAATATTTGTCAGATTAGAGATGCGGGGGAAACATGCCCAAAAAATTGGTTACCTGTGTCTACATTATCAGGACGTATAGGTGACAAACGGCAATACTGCGGAGCCTTTGTTTCTAGGCCGGCCATCTTCAGTTTCAAGGAGGTTATGAATTGTGTCACTGACCTTTGAATACCTGTAAGGTCGAAACGGTTCGATTATTTTAAAAACAGATTGTACCACTACATTTCTCGGCTTTGTTGTGGCGTTGTTAGCCAGAATCAATTCTCATATCAAAACGTGAAAAATGATCAGTTTGTCCCATTTTCGCCAAAATCGACGATGGTTGTTGTTGTTAGACTTCCGGAGGACAATTTTTGGAATTTTTGAGCTGAGAGAGTTAACTGGAATGAATTTGGCCTCGAGCAAAACAGTGCTGCAAACGCGTTTTGGAAATTCGCGAAGTTCCAAAGCTTTAAGGATTTTTAAGGCGGACTAATAGCTCAGGGCTTCAAATCGGCGTCTTGATCTCAAACGTTGAACGTTCAGAGAGAATCGCGTGAAAAAGTGAAGATAATGCAAATAGCCTGGTGGCCTGGTGTCAGGTCCCATTTTCAAGTATCTGACTCTGAAAATTCCGATCCAGGTATTATCAAGTTGTATATAGTCCTGTTCCGTCTTTAAGTACCGATGATCCTAATCAATTATTAGAGTTCGAGCAAAACAAATACTAATCAGTTGAATAATTTTATCCTTTTCAGGCATTATTCTTGCTACCATACCAGATGAAAGAATTGTTGTTTACTTCAAATGAGAAGAGAAGAATAGTTTCTGAACCTTAGTCTCAATCTTACAAATCACGTGGCATTCGTCCTGAAGTTTATTCTGTGGAAGAGGAAAGTTTTCATAAAGAAGCATGCATAAGCCATAAAGTATCAACGATTGTGTTTCTTGGTAAGCACAAGTAGTTCAAAATTGATGTACTTATTTTCGTTTTTTGCATTCAAAAAACGTTAGTGGATTGTGCCAATTGTGCGAAGCAAATCAGTCACGTCTCTTGTCTTGAGTACTACAACCTACGGGGTTATTAGCTCTTATGGTAGAAAAAGTTGAGAGTGACAAAAATACTAGGATTTACGTTATACGTTTACGCAAAAGCTTCCCAATGCCATACTATGTGATGGTAATACTGCAAGAAAGGTTTAGCCGCCAGAAAGAGAAAGAAAAGAATAGAATGTTGGAGTATCGTAGATGATTTTTATTGAATTGCAATCGGGAATCGCGAATATAAAAGTGCAATTTAAATGCGTAACCGACGCCAAAGGTAATTTGCAATTCTGCACTACAAGTGAACTGATAGGTGATTTGTGCATCCTGAAATTATCAGTCTGATAGGAATTGCAAAGCAGGGTTGTGAAACTAGTAAGAATTGAGCGGTTTAGTCTAGATAGGAAGGGACGCCGTGGGGGCTCGAAACGATATTGCCATGCGCTTTTGCATGCATGCGAATTCAACCCGCAGAAGGAACAGCCTCCACGACAGGGTTCGGTACTGTTACGGGCCACGTTTGCCTCTGAGAGGACCCTGGTATTGGTTACTATGGAGCTCACGCTAGATCTGGCGATCAAGTAATGAATAGTATAGTGTAAGCTGGGTAATTTTTAAAGTTTTGGATGGCATGATGATAAAATGCGATAAAAAGATCACATATGAAATCACTCACAAAGTTTTGCAAATCACACACCATGCACAGGATGCAATTGAGATGCTCAATCGTTAGACGGATATCTCCAAATCTATCAGCAAAGGTCAAAGGAACCGCGAAAAAAATTGGAGGGCGCTGAAGTAAACCTTAATTCAGTCCTGGTGCACAGCTATGTATATAGTTACACGAACAGGTCGACCTCTTGGATTTACAACCGGTAGATTCAACGAAGCTGCTGTGAAACCATTCCTATTTTTCCACATTGTCAGGGCCGTGTACAGACATGATGTTCGATTTTCTAGATCGCTATTGGCACTGCAATAATGAGGAGTAGATGTTAGTATTGGTACAGCTTGGGCTATTCTGAACGTTCAATGAAAAAACTCCGGTTTCCCATTAAGAAAAGTATATAACGCATTTCCCAGGAGCTAGAATTTCTCGGGAAGTTCATTAAAGCTGGACTATTAGGCAAACAATACGAGGGAAATGAGACGACGAAGTGGTTCCTGAAAATTGGAATCGGATGCACAAGGAGAAAAATGGTTGGTTACTGTCATTTCTTGCACGCTCGTTTTATCAGAAAAGTGTTGTCGAAAGGAGAAGCGCTGGAAATCTCGCGATAGCGAAAGCAACCTTAAGCATGTCGAGGTGGCAGGAAAGGTTCAAGGGAAAATTCTGATTAAGAAATGGAAATGCAAAGTTTCCGATTGAACAATATCCTACGGTTGCTGACAGCCACCTTGAGAAATATGTGATTTGTAATGAAAAGGTGCACATTACCTTTATCCCCAAGCTGATAGCGTTCATGAGACTCGAGGTGACAGTCCCTCTAGTCCCACTTAACTCTAGCAGAATTTTAATGTACCGAATTGCTACAGATTTTGCTCAGCTAAAACACCGAACAAATACAGAAGCCTCAGTCTGTCTCTGCCCTTGCTACTGACATCAGGCGAGCAAGCGTGGTGCGGAAGGTAAACTCGTCCGCCATTTGAATCAAGACTTGGTAGGTGTCGTGCTAGAAGCCGTGAATTTGCCAAGATCACTGCGAAGTCCGTCCCATGGTTACTGAAGAAATGCTGGCCACCGTATTTCTAATCTGGTAAGTAATTTCAATGTTTGCTTAATTATCTTTCCCAAATGAAATGATTATTTCCTCATCAAGCTCGACAAGTAGAAGCCGAACGTCAATTTCAATACTTAGCATTGAAAAAATGAGAATATTCCAACGTCAATGATTGGCTGTACTCATTTTTTTAAATCATAACCGTTTTTCTACAAGTTTTCCTTATTACGTACGTTGCCTTGTTTTCACCAGTTCTCCCCGTATTTTAAAGACTATTTCTCTTTATTTTGATTTTCTCGATATAATCACTTATTTATTTCCGTTTTATTCGAGGATAGTCCGTATCCAAATCAATCATAATTGCTTCACTGAATCCTTTGGCACAGGAGCCGAAAGTACTCGGGAAAAATGAAGGTAACCAAGGAAACTGTGAGCAAAATTGGAAGCGTTGCCTTAGTGATTGCAGTTCTGTATGGAGAATCGGTTTATGCAAAGCCTTTCCTGGACGAGGCCGGCGTGTCTTATAGGTCGGATAAAATACGACTATGCGGGGTTCGACTTAAAGGACAAATTGAATCCATTTGCAACTTAGCTAACGCAGGCTACTACATTCCGGGTCTTCGATCAGTCAGCGGAACAGGTGAGAGACTGAGTCAGAACTGGTGCGAGAGAAAACGTTTTAACATACCGTCGTACAGTCAAATCTGCGCCATCTATGTGAATTCTTATTCAACGATTTTCATAATACCATTCAAAACGTTGCACACTTTCCCTTCTATTGAAAGTTGCGTCTGTTGTAGGAAATTCCCACAGCCAGCAATTTTACGACCGAGCTTCTGGTAGATCTAACTACATTCGTACTCGAGGATCCCGGGGAGTGATTGAAGAATGCTGTCGAACTCCATGCCGGAAGGAGCAGTTGCTCAAGTATTGTGCAAATGCGACAACAGAATCCAGGTAAGTACATTCCTCCCGGCAGTCAGATTCAGAAACGAGAGAAAATCGTTTCTTTCCATCGGACTAGTTTACAAACGTGTTGTTTATTATCTTGCAGGGAACAACGACCGAGCCCCGTAAGGATCCCTGCAAATGTGATGCCTCGTTTAGAGGGACTTGTAAGTCGGTTTTTGGAACTTTACAGAACGCTATTTCACTCAAGTCTGCGTGCATTAACACTGATGTAGAACAGCACCGACCTCATAATACTGTCATGGAATTAGTACCGGAAACTGAAAGGTGTTGCTGTGAACATAGCTTGGACACATTTAAATCAAAGTAGCTTCCTGATGTATAGAATTACCTGTACAGTGCGCAGCATAGCACCTTAGTTTCTTGAAGGTGCATAGCCGACATCACGACGTAGCAGATGATGACACCAGACCTGATACCTTTGTACAAATCCCTTTTTACTTCTTTACTACGGGTAGATTGGATTCGGTTTTATCGTTTGCATGAGCATAGCCCCAACTCTAGTTAAATTGGACTAACTTTACGAGCACGCATTCACTTCTTGTAACCATAACGACAGCAGGAAGCATGGGAAAGTCCTGTGAGATTTTTCTTTAGACAAGCATGTTAAAACTCTAACTGTAGCCTGAAAGCTTACAGTTGAATTGAATTCTCTAGTTAAGTGTACTTACATAGAACTATGACATTGACTGATGAGCAAAGAATGGATTAAAAGGCAGAGATTTTGAAAGCTTGGTCCTAGGTCAAAGTTGTCGACAAAGTTGAAGACCAGGAAAGAGGCTAAAGGAAAACCACGGGCCTATGTCGCAAACGTTTATGTTGCAAAATCGTCCAAGAATCGGAAATGTAGTAGGTGGAAGAGACGCTGGAAACGGATTGCCTTGAAGCAGGTGAAAAAACACACGCCCATCTGGAATCTGGTGCTTTTAAGATCTTTGATAGTCCTTTTTGATTTCCATGGAAACCTACGGAAGGGCTAGAGAATCGTCATTGTAGCTTGTGCTTAAACTTTTGTGTCTAGTTCTAGTCCCGTGAAGCACATCGACTTTTTCCGACACGATTGAAACAAGCTCAATCTCAAATATCCACCATTTACAACAAGGGAAAGCATAGGGATGACAAAGACAGAGACCAATATTAATATCAGATTTTCAGATTTGGAATCTGGAACTAGTCAGTAGCTCATGTACAGACGCGAAGATAAAATCCTTTAACTCCGATCTTTAACAGTTAAACCTATATGGAAGTGAATTGTACATATTTGTGTCCAAAAGAGCTGTAAATAAGGAAGCTTTGGGTTGATATGTTTAATTTGTAGCAAGGAAGAAATGGCGAATCGCAGCTACTGTTCCTTGTGCTTGAGCCGCTAATGGATTGGGAGCGAGGGTGGGGGAAAAAGACACGACCAGCTCATTCGGACTCTGGCAAGATGACAATGACGACGTCCAGGAGGGGTGGTGGAGCCAAAGGGATTCATCCCTTCCTTTCTGTTTTGCAGTCTCGACGGCCCTTGACAACGTCAGATGAGACTACAAGAAGCTCCATGTCGGTAGAAAGTACCCATGGCCTTGGCTCGGAAGTGAGAAGAAATACTTACGGCTACGCGTCCCAAGTCACCGATCCACCGCAGCCAGAAGTGTTTGCCATTCCAGCCGGGACCAATGCAGAGTTCTTTGCGTTTTGACCTAATCCGCTGAAGTGTAGAGTAAATCTGTCATTGGACCATGATTAGTTAATTGAGATTTAGCAATTTGGGGTACTTTCCTTGCACGGGAACAATAAAGAGATTGTAAAAAAGGCTTTGAGAGTCAGGGTGAGCTCACTCAATGCACAATTGCATCCAGGTTCATGTTCAACCTGAATGATGACGAGAAGGAGGTTTTGAAAATATGTCAGTCCATCCAGACCATTGGCATATTGGGAAGGCAGGAAGAGGAAGGAAGGAAAGCACAGCAAAGGACTGGAAGCTGGAAGGTATGCCGACAGTGTAACAACTACTACCACTGCACTGCCTCAAAGACTTGTGAGAGCTGTGTCGTGTGACTCATGCGATTCCCCCCTGTATCAGGTTGGTTCACTGCTGATGTGTATCCAGTTCCAGTTGTGTCAGAGTGAAAAGTAATTTCGGAAGGGGAAAAATAGTAAGAAGGGGAAATGATCTTAGAAGCCATGATTCATCCGCGTTAGGGATTTGATTCACCAAAGAGAGGCACGAGGGGCTTAAAGAATCTCCTCCACAATTTCCCTGGTTGACCGTATTACAAACCCACTAGGCCTTGCAGGACCAGATCAACGCAGTTCCACACCAAAGCAACTTGCTCAACATCTTCTCCCTGACACTGCGTCCTATACTTTGCCCCTTTTGTCTTTTGAAACATAAGCACATCGCCTCCAGCTCCTCCACTTCACGAACAGGTCCCTTACCAACGCATTGGACAGATGATGAGAACAAACAGTAGTTTGAATGAAACATCGGCTTTTAAAATTTAAAACTTTGCGTCACTATGTCAGACAGCCGAACAGGTCGGCCTCAAGAGACACGATCACGGCATGTCCAAAGTAAGTTTGGCAGGTCTGACGTCTGACCGACATGACCTGTTAAGGTTAGAGTTGACTGAATCACACTGCCAGTCTCAAAGTTAAGGATGGAAATACAGAATCTTTTGCTTGATTCCCATTGCCTGCCCGGTGGCTCTGGCTTTCAGGATAAGGAAAAAGCACCACAGGTGGAAATTCTCTAGAAAGAAAGGCATCTCTTCAAGCATCACTTGGAGAGGATGAGACAAGTCAGATTTAAGACCTTTGGGGGCATGTCACCAGGGTGCAGCGGTACTGCAACGTTTGGTAGACGGACCTCACTGACCCGTTGTTACAGGGACAAGCGTGAACGCTTCTTCAAACTTAAAGCACTGATGCATATGAAGGAGAGAAAATGTAGATGATCCCCTGGATAACTTCCAAGGCTGTGGAGGGTTATAAGCTATGGCTGCATATGGTTTTACTGCTGGAACTGCGAAACCCGAGCAGAGCTTACTGTGCGAGTGAAGAGTAAAAGCTTGCCGTGGTTCTGATGCGCTTTAGTACCCTTTCGCTCGTGCTATGTAGTAGTGCATAGAGTGATACAGAAATAAAAGGGGAGGGAGGCCGTGAGACTCACGGCCTGAGCACCTGAGACTCACGGCTCGTGGAAGAGAGCAAAATAGGTAATATTTAAATATTGCTAAAAAGTGAGACTCTTGGTGAGACTCGCGGCTTGCCATACAGAAATAGGCGAATGTATAGCACTAGGAGACTAGAGCAGAGCAGGCGAGAGGCAGGCTGTTACTATAGTTTAGTTTAATATCATCATGTGGCACAGCTGAATGGTCCAAGGAAGGAAGCAAGTTCACTTGTCAGCGACAGAGGCAGCTAGGGGAGACACACGGGAGATTTGAGAGAATTGCGTTCAGTCAGTGGGTACACGAGCAGCCAGCGCTGTAGGCAGAGAAAGGAGAACGAGGGAGAAGGAAATAGAAGACTGGAGCTGGCTATTAAATTTTAGGTTAGAAAAAAGTACATTACAAAAGTCAGTACTTTAACGTCACTTTTAGTTTTAAATACAGTAACTAACTAACTTAGAAATTACCTGTACTTTACACTCTTACATTTGTCGAGACACACACGAGGTGAAACTTAATTGCCCTAGTCACTTTATCACACTTAGCTAGCTATATTGTAGCCGTGCAACGTGTACCAGTGTCGACGTCAGTCTGGAGGAAAAGCTTGAAAAACTTGGAGTCACGTCCTCTAATCGTAATAAAAGGTAAGAATTGCTAACAGTTTTGAAAAACTTTGACCTGTCTCCTAATTTGTGCTAAGATTTGAACAAGTTCTTCCTTCTGTTCCGAAAATCACTCCTAGCTACGTACATACTTAAAGGTAGTCGTGTCGTGTCGTGTCGTCGTTAACCCCGTGCAAGGAGATTTCATGTTTCATTTGCATTTGGCTCAAGTGTTGTTAGCCCTGGGTGCTACGATAGCTGCGGTTTTGATTAGGATTTCAGGGAGCGTAAAGTGCTACGCCATTGGGTCTTTCTGTGCTAAAGTATGATTTATTAAAGTGAAAAGATCATTTCTGAGTTCACGAGGTTACTTACTTCACTGTGATTAGGACTTGGTAGCGGAAATGTATGTCTGGGCACTAGCCATGTTAGCCTTTGTCTATAGAGATTGTGTGAATTTGGTGCTGAAAAGCCTCTGTTTCCGCCTGGGATGATAGTTGTAGTCTTGAAATAGTAGTTGTTGGAAGTGGTAGTAGTTGAACATGTTTCAGGACGTGTTGCAATGCGACAGCGATCAAACCGTCCAATTTCTCAGGCGCTTGTTCTAGGGAAAAGGAATGGGAAGCTGCGCTCTCAGGTATTCTCGTTCGAGCTATTTAAATAAATGGCTAATAAGGTAAATTCTGACGTGCATCAGAAAGAAAGACGGTGAAGGCTTGTACTAGTAGTTTCACATTGCACGCAATTCTCTTAAGATGTAGACAGCTATAGATCGCGACGGTGGAGAGTTTTTTAACAAGGTGGCAGAATTTACCGCTCGTGTGCATATGTTGAGGCTCTTGAACACTGATGTAATAGAGAGAATATAAGGTTTTGGTTCAGAGCTGTTTGCCCGCGGTAGTAGATTATTGCACTGCGATTATTACACTGCCTCATTGAAATGGTGTTGGGCTTGCTGATGTTTGCTGGTTGGCTGTGTCTCAAGTTGCGAGTTATAGAACACGATAGTTGTGAGGGATAGATGTAACTGCGAAATGAATTCACGGTTCTGAGCTAACAGCACCTGGGTAGATGACAGCTTCACTCTTGCTATCTTTCGCATTACATTAATACACAGATATATAATACGAGAGATAAATGCGTTCCATCATACTATAGTAAGAAAGAGGAAGTGAGAGGGAGATGGAGCAGTTTTTAGAAAGTTAACGTTTCCGAGATCTGTCGTTACAGCATTCAGTTGGAGTAGTTGCGATCATGAGGTGGCCCAAGTAACTTGTTCGTGCTGTTGTTAAAGAAAGTTTGGCACTCGCTGTTGCCGACATTGTTGCGTTAACGTTTTACACATTTTTTGTTGGTGATTTCTGTGTGCTTGTTCAAGTTACTCCAAGGCGACTTGCATGTATTTAATCCTAGGATACGCAGGTAAATTGCTGTCTTTCTTCGCTTTGGAACGTGTAACTCCTTCATGATTAGACTACTGTGGATTTGCAATTTTGTTCAGTAATGTTGAACTGGAACTAGGTGTAGAGTTGTGGGTTTGTGAGTAGTACAGTGGTTTCGAAATAGCTGCAAATTCATTTGCATTCACCTTTGAGTGTCTGACTTAGGTTAAGTACAGGTCTGTAGGCCGAGGCTGTGGTGTAGCACAGTCGCAGGCAACACAACTCTTGCTAAAACTATTCACTAATTAGGCTAGAATAAACTTGCAGTGGGCTCATTCAATCATACGCATTAGTCTCTGTCACAGAAAGGTTGTGAAGCCTTTGGTTTTCGACAGGTGATTCTCGTTGAGTAAGACAGGCTGAAGAATGAATACTTTTGTTACTGCATTAAAGTATTTTGCTGATGAGCGATTCACTGAATACGATGAAATCTACGGTCGGGATGTAATATGTAATGACCATCGGGGAGCTTACTATGTTACGATACGATTGAGTAATGGGGATACGTTTTTTGACCGAGATAATTTTTTTATATTGAATTGTTAATGCTTTGCCTTGTTGAATTAGGGCAAAGCATCAATAGAAAAAGAGATAGGATAGACGTGTAGTTGGGAGCGTGCGAGCGTAGGATTGATAGGCTTGATTTACTCTCAGTTGCGAACAAGAGGAGAAGAACTGTGCGAGGATTTCGCTTGAAAGTGAAACCGGAAATTCTAGAAAGTGTGTTTGTAATTCGCTGATTACGTTTGCTAAGTGCAATCTTTCAGGGAAGCTGTGAAGAGGTGTGGTGGTGCAAACTGTGTTTTAGTTATGCCAGAGTTATGAGAACGAGAGGGGACGTGATGGAGGCGCGTTTGTTGTGTACCAGCGCTGAGGTAACGGTTATAAGTTTTACGGCCATATGACAGCTCGCAGATTAGAGAGTGAAGGCGGTGTTACGAAAGATGTTTAAGAGAAGATGTGAAGATTATTAGCGGCTACCTTATTTGAGTGGAGTGGATGAAATTGGAAAGGAGGTCTAGGAAACTTTCGACGACTGCAATGGAAAACACGAACAGTCGAGGATATTATGTGGCTCCACTGCAAAAGTGCAGACAATGGTTGAATGCATGCGAAAATCGTTGCCGTCCCAACAATTGGCGAGAGAGGGCAAGGAATAGTAATGGCAAGCAGTGTTTGGTAGTGGTCCCACTCACAGGCTCGTGTCGTGTGATGATGATGATGGGGAAACTGGGATAACTGTAAGGAAGGAAAACTATTGAGGAACTTTTTGGTTAATTAGGTTGCTTTGCTCAAGGGAAAACTTGGGCTGGGTTCATGCACCTACTGAAGTTATGTCACCATTTTCGTCACAGATCAAACTGTGCCGGTGGAGCGCATTAAAATTTTTATGAGGAAAGTGAATGGAGGCGCTGTTCTCGTTTATCCGGGATTGAAATTCTGACTTGCACCTAAATAAGGCTGAGGCACCAAGTGATTTTGATTTGTGCATAACTTGCCACGGATTTTGAAGAGGTTTCAGATAAAGCAAAGTGTACAAATTTGACAAGTGCAAGTTAGCAATCGTGAAGCAAGAGGGAATCCAATAGCTAGGAGTTGTCAAGATTAGCTTTCATCACAATTCCTCGGACGAATGGTTTAGGATTAAGGTGGTACAGGCAGCTGTGCATACAGTCTGAATACGTGATTTACGCAGTAAGTAAACCTGAGCTACTGAATGTGCAAGGATTACGTGCTCATATTTTAATCAGTATGCACATGGTCTGATGTCTGATCATCAGGTACAAGTACTAAACCTACCTAAATATTATGTAGCACGAGATTATGTAGCACAAATCTGTTCAAGATGACCGAATAAAAATTTGGTGCAAGCAAGCATAACATCTTTATGTGTGGTTGTTTACCTGCGCTGAACAGTTCGGAGTTAGGGATAAACCAAAAGTTTAAAGCTAGATTAGAATCACGTTGTACTTCATACAAGCTGTGTAGCGTATTGCAAAATTAAGTGCAACTGGAACGTCACTTTTGGGTCGACAGACTGCCATAACTTATGTCATAAGAGCTAACTGCTGTAATGCGACCAAGCCATAATGTTAACGCTACACTACGCAACCATCGAGAAACAGTGAAATGGAACGAATAGGCCGTTTAATTGTATAGACAAGGTGGTTTAACAAGATAATGGGGTGATTGCTCAACTTTGCTATCGCTGTTAATCCTTAGCGAAAAGTTGCATTACAATGGAGGAGCGGCCCTTTCCCTTTCATGTAGGACAGCATGCGTGCCATTATGGTAATGTTGCACCAACATAAGGAAATGGTCTGAAAGTAAAACGAAACGCCAGTTTACCTGTTGAGTAACAGAGGAAGTTGCAGAACACAGTGTAGTCATCCAACTCTGCCCTGCCAGTTGCCTTGTGCTCTGCATAGAAAGGAGAATTCGCAGACATACATAACAAGAAGTTACCATTTGCGGCAAAGCCCATGAAGTATAAGGCGGTGATAGTGTGGGCAAAACGTTTCAGGATGCTTAAAACTATACACATGAGTTGACAACGGCATTAGATGGCGATGTGAAATCGCACTATATGTTGGTTTGCCAGACTAGCTAAAAGCTAACTTTTTAGGTGAAGGATCCTGAGTATTGATTATGCTATTGTTTTACAATTATTATTGCGGGGGTGAATTCCACCTATTATTTTCGCAATGGTTACTGATACACTGTCATCATAAAGGAGATGAAGCCAAATTAGTCCTTATTTTGAAAAGTATACGTGGCTGATTGGATATTGATGCTAACGCTTTAGTTAACTTGAAAGTTGAAGGCACGCTTTACATCAAATGTTTTATAATTCTTTTAACTTTGCAGGTAAAAAGGTGAAGCTTGTGGGGCGTGAGATCTTCCTATGCAATTTATGAAGTGGGTGAATATGAGCTCACCCACACCCTCAATAGATTCACTGTCGGGGGTTCAAGCAATGGGAACGTTTGTTGACGGGTCAGAACTAGCCCTAGGTCTAGAGTTGACTAATGGATGCCACGGATCTAGCTCCAGTTCCAGCACTTGCAGCTCCATTGTTTTCCCTCATATAAGCATTAGTACCGGTCTACATAGTAACGGCTACTGCGGCATCGGATCCAATACGTCTAACAGCGAATTCAGTGGCTTGCCATCTCCTGGAATTGGAAATGGTCTCAAATGCGGCATCTGCCACGATAGTTTCACACATCCCAAAGTTCTACCATGCCTTCACACTTTCTGCCAGGATTGTCTAGCAAAAATTGCTGAAGGAAGTGATCGAATTTATTGCCCTTCGTGCCGTCAAGAATGTACTCTGGGTTCACACGTAAGTTTTGCAGATTTTTGTCGTCTTAAAATCATATGCACGTTGAGTCCAAGTTTTGCAGTGGTGACAGCACTAATAGATTCGCCAAAAATTTGAGAAATAGAGGCTTTTGATTACGATTACTAAACTTGGGACTAAATAGCCCTCATACAACCGACACCATGCAATTTGATGGGACAAACTGAAGAGAAACAAACTTTGAAAGGTTTTTATCTTGAATCGTAACCGGAGGCGATACTTTGTGTACCACATTAGGGTATATCTGGACTTTTGGTGGACTATGGGGTAGCAAATCTTTTGCAGGAAGTTAAAGAAGACGGAGAAGATGCTCGGCGAATCGCTAATAACAACAACGAGACTGATAGCTCAGACAATAATAACATTGTTAGCTTTGGAAAAGCTTGTACTGGCTGTAAGTCCAGCGACAACAGTGCAGTAGCCGAATGTCTAGAATGCTCTCACTACTTGTGCAATAGTTGCGTGATGGCTCACGTTTTTATGCGGTGCTTCGAGGGTCACCATGTGAACCGTTTTGTAGTGGAAAAGGTAGTCCGATTCTCGACATTGTTTCTACGAGTTGCCTACGGCATTGAAATCTTTCGCATGGGAGTTTGAACTTGTGCATCTTGGTTATTGGAAGGGATCAGATTAGATTCAAACAATCTCTTTCTTTGAGCTGGAAACCTTACTTTTATAACTTCATAAAAATTTGGTTGTGGTTTTGGGATAATTGCTACAAATACAAATCGTCTACGACATATTTTGCATTCATAATCTTCGTGTTTATCTGTCATATAAAGGGGAATCCGGTCAAAATGTATATAATCGCTAACAAAACTCTTCCTCTTGCAGAGTGGCAAAGGTGTTAACGAAGTTTCTGGTTTGGAACACCATGTGAACTGCACCCAGCACAAGGAAGAAGCGTTGCAATATTTTTGTAGGTCATGCGCTGTACCGGTTTGCTCCGAATGTCTGATCCACGATCATCCGAAGCCAAGTCATGAATGCGAACCTCTGGCATCATGTGAATCAAAATACGTGAAGCAGTTATCTCAATACATACACGAGGTACTTAAATGTTTTAAAATTTGAGCAGAACAGTCGCCACTGAGAAAAATTTGATGTCTTACTAATCTTGAAAATCTTCCAGTTTCGTATGAAATCCCTGGGGCTCCACGATGTCCTGAAGTCGTTTGAGACTGCATCATCAACTTTGCAAGCCCGCTATTCTAAGGCTCAGAATGATGTGAGTCATCTGCTGTCAGTCTGTTATTTATATTTTGAAAATCATGAAGTCTTAAACATTTAATAATACTTTTTAGCTGAATGATGCTTCTGCGTTCTACCGGTCACTCTTGGAGGAAAGAAAGAATGAGCTCATGAAAGAGCTAGAGACTGTGTACAGTAGTCGACAAGTAAGTATAAAAAATTAATGTGTGAATGTGAATTTTAATGAGTAATGCTATTAAGAATTGCTCTATCGGATATTTTTTAAATTTGCAGCTAACCTTAACTGTAGTTACACAGAGAGTTCAGGAAACATTGGATAGAATGTATCAGACGGTTGAATTTGGGGATCGATTACTGCGCCATGCATCACCGCCACAAATTCTTGTGTTTAAGAAGTTGCTAGAAACTAGATTACAAGCGTTGCTGGCAACAGTTCCTGAACCAAATCAGGCTGTTGCCATGGCAGCTTCAGGAGATCTAGAATTTGTTGCAAATTATTCTGCAATGCAAGTAAGTTCACTAATATGTTCGTATATACCAAAGCGCTCGTCATCTCGTTCCATAAGGGATCACGTCGAAAATTTTGTCAGAAGACTAAGTATCTAAGTATTCCTTTTCAACTCTAACTTCAGCTGCTGGCAAGATTTTCTGTACCTGATCCACTTTACATGTATTAGACCTACTGAATGTATTTTTCAAACTCTGCAGGGAACTGTGAGAAATACACTCGGCTTCATTCGCTCAAACAACAGCACCGATACTACAAATGGTGGGAAGCAACCGCCCGCACCGATTGCAAGACCAGGCGGTACTCAGATCAATGGGCTTATTGCCAATCAAAATGGTAACAAAAGCCTATCGTTGGGCCTCAGTAATGGCCACTCTTCATTAGAGTCCTCATTGCTTTCAAAGCGATTAGCGAACAATGGAGCTCCTGCGTCATACAACGGATTGGACTTGGGTGGACTAAGGACCTACGAAACATGGTCAAGTGGTTCCGACTCTATCTTTCAGAACGGCAAGTTATTTTACTTCAGCTTATTTCAGGTCAAATATTTTAAATAGCGTATCGATTAACATAACCTCATTCTTAAATGTTCACAATAATCTACAGGTTTGAATGAGCTACACATATCGTCTACGGGAAGGAAAGATTTCTCTACAAATGGATGTAGCGATAACTTTGGAACCTCACCTCCGAATATGCTGAAGGCCGATCCGTTGCTGGAGCTCACATCGAAAATGATGCCACCGCTTGTTTTCCCCAAAGGGCCGGCAATTAAACGTCAAAAAATGACTTATCACTATAAATTCGGAGAGTTCGGAACCGCCGAAGCACAGTTTACTGAGCCATCTGGAGTTGCTGTGAATGGAAATAATGAAATCATAGTTGCAGACACCAACAATCACAGAATACAAATTTTTGATCGCGAAGGGAGATTCAAGTTTCAGTTTGGAGAATGTGGCAAGCGTGATGGTCAACTTCTGTATCCAAATAGAGTCGCTGTCGTCAAACCGAGTGGAGACATAGTTGTTACCGAAAGGTCACCAACACATCAAATCCAAATCTACAACCAGTATGGCCAGTTTGTGAGAAAGTTCGGAGCTACGATTCTTCAGCATCCGAGGGGGGTTACCGTTGATAACAAAGGAAGAGTCATAGTAGTAGAGTGCAAGGTCAGTCATCACATTGATCTATTTCATGAAGTAATCCCAAGTCTAGTAAGTTTACAGTGTTTGGTACATTTTACTTTTTCATAAAGGTCATGCGTGTCATAATATTCGACCAAAATGGGACTGTGTTGCACAAATTTGGGTGCTCAAAACATTTGGAATTTCCGAATGGCGTAGTTGTGAACGACAAGCAAGAAATATTCATCTCCGATAACCGAGCCCATTGCGTCAAAGTTTTCAACTATGAAGGAATGTTTCTACGCCAGATTGGCGGCGAAGGCCTGACAAATTATCCTATTGGAGTTGGAATAAATTCCAATGGAGAGATCTTAGTTGCCGATAATCACAATAATTTCAACCTCACCATTTTTACTCAGGTAACCACATGTTGCAGATTTAAACATACATCTTGAAGAACATTATGAACACATACTATAATTAAAATCTGTAAATTTTCAGGATGGTCAATTAGTTTCAGCTCTAGAATCCAAGGTCAAGCATGCTCAATGCTTCGACGTGGCTTTAATGGATGATGGGTCGGTAGTATTGGCATCCAAGGATTATCGCCTGTATATTTACAGGTACGTTCAGATACCTCCCATCGGGATGTAATGCCAATATCGAGTGAAAGATCAACGCTTGAGTAGATGCAAAGAAGATGGATTTAAATTATTTGGACAGAATAGGGTACGCAATTCTGGACAGCGTACTATGATGTTATGAACTGAATGTGTAGGCTTTCAATTGTTGAGAGTGATGCATGAAAATGAATGATGTTTCTCACAGTTGTAGCACGTTAAAATGATTAGATGAATACTACGAGATTTTTCTTGGTTTTCACATTATAAGAAAGTTAATCCAAGTATTTCAAAGATAGAAATATTATATTTTATCACAATAGTCGGTTCGATGTTGTTTTGATCTGATATATTTTTATACCTTTTGATGTGGTCTGTGAAGAGGTTGGCTTTTTCTACTGCTTGAAACG
This sequence comes from Sminthurides bifidus, assembly GCA_009872375.1. Lineage (NCBI taxonomy): Eukaryota > Metazoa > Arthropoda > Collembola > Symphypleona > Sminthurididae > Sminthurides > Sminthurides bifidus. The sequence goes on from VRMD01000042.1 coordinate 44,729, forward strand.
ATAGTAGTACATGTAGACTTTGAGAATGTTACAGGAGAGAAACTGCTCCAAGAATTTCCTCGTCTTCAGCGAGTTCCGTTAGGAGTTTCACGAATTTACAGAAGTACCCCTGGCGGAGACGTGATTTTAGTTTTTGAACAAGCAATTTCTGCCGTAAATATAGCTTAATATTAGTCCATTTGGAACGTAGCAAAGTGCTTGCGGTTTTTATTGCTGGATGATGCTATCGCCACGTTGAAGTGAGAACTAGTGCCGTAAATCACTTATTTCGACGGTTTACTTGTTTTTACCCCGCATAACTAACTTGATGTTTTGATGATTTTATTTCCCGAGAGATTAATGCACTATTGATTACGTGTGTTTAAGTGCAGCTGCTCATCATATTTGAATTGTAGTAGTTATTTATGTTTATTATCAATTATTGCTTAATGTCTACAATGAGTTTTTGTGTTTTTACGCTAATGGTTATACGGGTTGAGTTAACCGGCGGCTTGTCACCTCAGACAACAACCTTGTTATACTTTTGATTTTATCACAATGATGCTGATGATATTTTATACCGGTATTTTTATTTTTCCGTTATGTCGCCTTGAAATCAAGGCTTTACATACTTTTCAATCGCTGTAGGGCTCTCAAGTAGAACTGTTACGCGAGCACACTCTTAGAATTGTGTTTTGCGGAAATTGAGTTTTTTTCGTACCAGAATTAGATTATGCTTGGGAATGTTAATCGTTAAAAATGGTAATATATAATAGTCTGGGACTTCTGCGTGGCACACTTGCATGTGCCGTACTGTTCCCACCCTTTCGAAATACGATTTCAGAGAGTTCGTCTTTTCACTTACGTTATGCAAAGAATACTCTTGTTTTTAATATTAATTCAGCTATATTTTACTACCGTTATAATGAATAGTCATGAAACCTTTTCGTAAAAGGCTGGAACTTTCCCATCCACGAAATCGAAGACCGGAAAGTATATGCAGGACGCGATTAGAATGTAGGACTAGTTTCAATGGTTGTTCGATGATAATTGATTATGTGTGCCTAAAATTTACTAGTCATGAGTATTGGTTACTTCCTTGTATTTTGTATGATTTTTCTCGTTCTTTTGTTCAGCTTGATTCTTCGGCTGACACGCTTTTGAAAAGTTGATTTCACTCGTGGTTATTTTTTACATCGCTAACATTTCGCTACTTCTTTTTTCAAAAGGCATATTTTTTTAATGTCTTCAGCGGACGCGATAAAGAACGGCTCTGCTCTTAAACCTTGCTTGCTGTTTTGAAATGTTTGTTTTTTTTTTCAAGTTCAGCTTGAGTGATGAGACCAAGCGAATAAAATTCTTTGCATTTTTTTAACTTCCAACCTTGGTTTTTTTAGTTGTGACGCCGTTTCTCTTTTAGTTGATAAGGGTTTAAAGAATCTAATAGGCAATCTAGAGAAAGCGTCAGCTGCATTGCTTGTGTGAATCCTAGTTCATAAGTTAGTTTCTGTAAATATGCATGCTGTGCTTGCGAACTTGTTTTTGTTAAGTTTGTGCTCAGTTTTGTTATCGTCGAAACGTTATCGAAATATTCAGTTAGGATCAACAGAGAGTGCCCTTGGATCCTGATGAGCCAATCAAAGTATATGGTAGTATTAAAGCTTTTCAACGATAGTTTGCGAGCTAATCGCTAAGTCTGTCTCCTGTAGAGGACCAAAGTAAAGAACAGTCAGGGTACCAGCACTGCTGCAAAAATACTGTTAGGATTTTCGTTTTGGAATTCGAAGATGCACAGGATCCCCAGAATAGGTGACCTGCTACGATGAGTTGCAAATGTCAGCAGTGTCTTTATAGTAGGAATATGAGGCAGATGCTCAAGGAAAGAATGACAGACCCGTATTTCTTGCCACATTATCTCAGGTCTGTTGAAGCTTGCAAACATTGATTAACTGCAATCCTGAATAATGCAGAGGACGGTTCGTGCTCGTTTTGATTAAGAACTTTTACTTGATTAGCTGCATCTGTATGGACTGAAAATTCTTGCTCTTAAGGTCTTGAATATGGATGTACCTTTCTGAGTAATTTTTTTAAATGCTGCTTTGTAGTTGGACTCCAAAGCCTAAGCTATTGTTACTTACATGTTGAAAAGTATTTTTGCTCTACTAGATCTTTATGAAGTAGGTTACTTTTTGAGCTATTTTATACCAGTAGGAGCATATTTTTCTATATCTCCAAGCAACATCACATCCGTGGTTGCTACCTATAATCTACTTACAAAAAAGTTACACGAAGTTTATGTTCTTCCACTTCAGATTTTTAACCGAAGTTGAAAGTTATTAAGGCATGACCCCACACATAGGAACGAAGTAGAGGCTAGAAGGTTCCATTACTAAAATTAGAATAGATAGCGAAGAGGCGAAGGTTTGTCACGGCTGAGCAGATCACAACACACCTAGAGCTTCTGACGCTACATTTTCCTCTGAAAGTAGAAAGGACCGCATACACTTCTCCTCATAGTGGACATTCCACTTCAACACTTGAAAAGAAACTATCCGCCAAGAAGTGGAGATCAGGTTATGAACAGTACACATGCGTGGCACTTTCGAGATTATGTGAATGATTCCAGCAAGTTGTATCCATTCAAAATACACGATGCCTGTTACCCTCACGTTTACATAGATTAAGTCCAGTAATAATTTTAACTCTTGTTACTTGTCTTGTGTTGCTAACGTGAGTCTACCGTGTTGTTGATAGTTTTCCACTACGCTGCTTTGCTATTTTAAATTAATACAGGTGTATGGTTGTCAGATGAAAAAGTTTGAGCGTTCTACTTGTTTAGACAGGGAAGTGATTGAAGTTAGAAGCCCCAAAACACATGATGTCTCACAATGTTAAAAAATGAGTTCCTCGACTTATTTACTTCGCTTAAGCAAATCTTGATTGAATAAATGTTTATATCTCTACCCAACCAAGCAATGAATGAACAATAAACGATTCTTTGATTGTCCATCCACCACTTACATAAAAACGACTCCTGTGATTAAAATTTAAGCGACTAAACACAAGTAATCTTACTTAACATGGAGTAAAAAGCAGCTTTTGGGTAAAATGCAGGGTTCGTGCAGCTTTTTACATTCCATTGTAGGCTGGACCACCACCTCCCTCCGGTGTTACCCAATTGATATTTTGCGAAACATCTTTGATATCGCAAGTCTTGCAATGGATACAATTTTGAGCATTTATTTGCAGCCGCTGACCTTCGCCACTCTCGAGAGGAACATATTCGTAAACACCTGCAATATAGAAGTCCGAATTGTACAACACGAAAGACAGTAACGCGCTCATGTAGTCAAAATTGTTTTCAGCGAACTACATACCAGCAGGGCAAAACCGGCCTTCAGGTCCATCGAATTCTTTCAAGTTCCGTGACACAGGCACCGTATCATCCCGCAAAGTCAAATGTGGTGGCTGATCACCTTCGTGATTTGTTCCCGTAAGAGCTACTGAAGAGAGCAAATCGAAGCTGAGTACACCATCTGGTTTCGGGTATGAAATAGGAGTGCATTCGGATGCCTTCTTTAGTCTCTTATAGTCAGGTCCCCCATGAGAAAATGTCCAAGGCTCTTTGCCGCGTAAAAATCCGTAGAAAACTCCGGTGTACATTAGTCCTCCATAAAGACCCAACGGAGAGTGGAAGGAGGGTCGAACGTTACGGACTGAATGCAGTTCTTTCCACACCCAACTGGACTCTAGCTTTTGAGGGTAGCTGACTGGTTCAATCGCTGCGGGAAAATAATAATATGGGTGATACCTCCACATTAACATATTTATTGAATTACACCTCAGCTTCTGAATATATCAGATTTCAGCTTACGCGAATCAGTTTGATTTGACGCTAGAGATTCAAATACACTTTCAGCGGCTAGCATCCCACTTTTCATCGCATTGTGTGTTCCCTTAATTTTTGGAACATTTAAAAACCCTGCAGCGCATCCAATGAGACAACCTCCTGGAAAAGTAAGTTTCGGAATAGACTGGTATCCACCTTCGTTAAGCGCTCGAGCTCCATAAGCTACCCTATAAAGTATGTATCAATCAAAAAGTTGTCAAGCCAACGGGCAATAAGTCTGAAGAAGTTTCACTACACGAAAAACGCGTAGGTAATAGCATCAACTCACCTTTTCCCACCTTCTAACGTCTTCGCAACCGAAGGATGATGTTTCCAGCGTTGAAATTCCTTAAAAGGATGCAAGTACGGATTTGAATAATCCAATGCCACAACTAATCCTAAGGCCACTAGTGGTGTTTCATCATTAAGATGGTATAGAAAAGATCCTCCGTATGTATTCTTGTCCAAAGGCCATCCCACAGAATGCTCTACACGACCAGGACTGTGGTTAGACTGTTTTACTTCCCAAACTTCTTTCAGTCCAATTGCGTAAGTCTGAGGTTCCGACTGCGACCTCAGGTTAAATTTGTGGCACAAAGATTTAGTTAAGTGACCGTGGCAGCCTTCGGCAAATATGGTGGCTTTCGTGTGGAATTCCATACCACGTTCGAAGTTATCCTACGGTAAAAAAAATTGCCTAGCATAAACGTACGATTATATTACGCATGACCATGCAGCAGTTGTAGACACATACCTTCGGTGATCCGTCTTTCGCGATTCCGACATCATTGGTTGCGATTCCTTTCACCCTTCCAGTGTCGTCGTACAGTATCTCAGCTGCCGCATATCCAGGGTAGATCTCAACTCCTAAAGCCTCCGCTTGCTCTCCTAGCCATCTCACAAAATGACCCAAGCGAACAACGTAGTTGCCATGGTTATGCAGAGGCACCCAAGGAGGAATAGGAATCTTGATTGCAGATTTTTCCGTAAGAAAGTTAAAGACGTCCTCAGTTACGGGAGTATTCAGAGGAGCGCCTTTGTCTTTCCAGTCGGGCATCAATTCATTCAAAGCAGTCGGCTGTAATACTGCTCCAGACAATATGTGACCTCCTACTTCGGCAGCTTTCTCAATTACACACACTCGTAGGTCCGTTCCTTTCTCCGCACAAAGCTGTTTTATGCGTATCGCTGCAGACAGACCTGCAGGTCCACCGCCTACAATGACCACATCAGCCTCGTCTGCTACTCTCTCCATATTGACATCTGCATTGAAAAGAGCACAACAGTAATTTCCAGCATGTATTCACTGCACCATTATGTACATACGTTTCTATTCATGACGGACGCGTATGGAGTAACAACATATTGATAATATATAATACCTTTCCATCGCGGATCCTTTTCGCGTGGATGAATTGTGTAATGGGTAGTAATTTTAGGAAAAGAAGAGGTTTCCGATGCATACAGCCTTATGGCTTGGTTAATTGCTTTCAAGCAGTATTCTAAGCACATGAAAATTTCAGTTACAACCAATTTGATACAGGTAGATTGTAATTCTTACTATAAAGAAAATATAATTCTAAATAGTAATGTACCACGGCGTAATACGGGTCTAAGCCAGGCTGACATCTCGGATGTTGTGGGATCGCAAAAAGATCTTTTACAGAAATTAGATTACGACCGACAACGAAAGTCCCAGGATTCAGGAGTAACGATAATCCCTTTTTCACAACATCTAAGGAGCTCTCGTGAAAGACTTCTGAATAACTTAGTCTTGTGTGTCTGCAATTCGTGCATTTTTCCTTTTGTTATTACACTGCATTTAGTTTAAAAAACTTTTATTTTTCGTAAGAATCATGAAATTCTGAAACGAATTTATGATGATAATTTCCTTACCTGATCAAAACTTTCGAGTTAAACGTTTTTAACTCAATTTCCGTTCGGAAGCTGACCTTTGCCCACAGACAAGATCGAGGAAGGTAATCCCACCAGCTGACTATATATACTTATGACAACGAGAGCGAATGTTGACATCATCTGCAAGAGCGGTTTTATGACGACTGTAATGGATTATAAATGGCACGAATTACATCAGGGTTTCAAAGGAAAAATTTCCCTTCCGACAGCTCAAACAGCTGATACAAAACACGTCGAAGCAGGAGAAAGCACGAGACGGAAAGTTAAGTCTTTTCACTTTCAAACAGCACCGTTCAATGCCTCCTTGATCCATCTAGGTGGCGCCAGGATTGCCGACTACACGATTAGCACTATAATTAGCCTGTTTTTCTGACCTATAATCTATCGGAGTTGCCTGTATAAAGTCCTCCTTGATTTCCCTGCGTTGATACAGTTTACGTCATCACGATAATCGTTATGCCCTAAAGCATTGGCGACAGCGGGTTTTTATAGAATATCAGCTGATTACACGGGAGCAAACATTATATACATGTACACCTGATAAAAGCATAATATAAAATACTGTATTTATAAATTTACACTCTGATTTTTGGTTTAAAATTTGAAAATCTTAAACTTTGTGCTAGTAGAATCTCCCTCTTGATCATGTCGCTCAATTTAGTTAAGTTGGTTCATAGAGCTAGAAATACGGATCTTTTTCTCCAATGTATTCACCAAAATACTATATCCAGACCTATAGTGGTGGCAAGGAATTTAGGCGCTCTACTTTGCAATGTTAGCGATTCTTCAAGTCAATTTGCTTACGTAGGCTCACAGTGTTTATCTGTTAAACTGCTTTCGTCGCAGATTTGCTGCAGGTAAGACATAATTAGTTGTTTCATGCCGTAGGATGACCGAGTACACGCACCGACGGTTTCAATATATTTCCCTAAGCATACGTATTGAACACTGAGTTTGACTTAATTCGCTGATTTTGTGTGTCTACAGAAAGTATTCATCNTGAACACTGAGTTTGACTTAATTCGCTGATTTTGTGTGTCTACAGAAAGTATTCATCCACAGCGGGTGTGAAGGAAACCAACGAAAGTGCAGCCGAGAGACTCAAGAAAGAGAAATTAGACAGCAAGAAGAAAGAGTCTCCAAAAATTTTACTAGTCGATGAAAGAGGAAGCATCACAGGTGTCACTCTGGAAGAAGCGGGTAGAATCGCTAAAAAAAGAAGGCTACAGTTAATAGAAATAGACCCACACACAGAGAAGCTACAGACCGAAAAACAAGTGTTCAAACTGATGACAGCGTCTGAATTCTATGGAGAGGAAGTCAAACACGTCCATAGTAAGTTTTCGATACATGGAAAGTTAATAATTATAATTCGAGACTAAAGCTCTATCGTTCTCTCTATAGTAAGAGAAACTTCACTGGCAAAGTATGCTAAACTAAGTCTTTGACTATGCGCAGAAAAGGCAGATAGCAAGCAGAAATTCAAAGATGAAAAGACTATACTTATGAAATCCACCACAAATGAACATGATGTCTTAGTGAGAGTGAAGCAGATAGAAAAGTGGATCCAGAAAAATCATCCTGTTAAAATTCTTCTAGGACAGCCTGGCGAAGGAGGGTCCCCTGTAAGTTACCTTTAATTGTTACCAACCGTAGTCTCAACTGCTCGTATTGCTTACACACAGTGTTTTACCATAGAATCCATTATGATTACAGGAAAATGTATATAAAATAATTGAGAATGCTGTGAAGGATTTGCCCATGCGGATCGTACAAAAGGTTGTGAAACAAGGTCAAATTCGTTTTCAAATTCTTCCACCCAAAGAATCTAAAACACCTGCAGCAGAATCCAAGACAGGCCAAAAGCCTAAACCTGCTGCGGAGAAAGCAGAAAATGACACAGATGAAGATGGCGCATCAGACGGCGAATCCAAATCCAAATAAAAGACTTTGAAAGCATGCCTGTCGAAAAGCAATGCCAAGCGCCGGTTGAGTGCTTGAATAAAGTGAATCTGAGAACTATGCGAAATATTTTTGAATGTATAAAATAAATTAACAGGTCTTATTATAAAAAATTTGAAGAAGATCCTCGAGTTTACTACTTTTCCTTGACTTGACAACCATTCCACACCACACTGAAAAAACAGACGGGCTCATGTGCTTCAGTCCGTTTTTGAATTCCAGAATCTGCTTTTATGTACGTCCCGACCGTTATTAGAATCTTGAACAGTAATAAGATTCCCCGAGTAACCCTGGGCCCGAGAACTATGAGTGTGATCACGGTCAAAATTAGATTCGCTATCACATCTCCCATTTCTGGATCTTCGGCGGTCATCCTGATATCTTGGTTTCCGTTGTCTTGCTTCGGATGGGGCCTGCGTCCTCAAAGTAGATTTACTTGATAACAGTTTTGAAAGCTCTGGTCGATCTGTCTCTCCGCCGTGAGATTCTGAATCCATCGAAGACGTCTTTATAGACGGGGACAATCTCCGAGAAGCGTTAGAAGAGGTGCTGGTGCTACCAATCGCTTGATGAAAAGCGCTTGAAAAATTTTGAAGTCCTGACTCCAATTGTATCCCTCTATGATCTTGGGTGAGGGAAGGGAGTTCCGTATCCGTCTCGATATCCATTTCAGTATGAGCAGGAGAATTTTCTTGCTCAGTCTCAGAATTACAAACTGCGGCAGGTTCTCTCCACTCAACAGGGCCACTGCAGGATTCGCCACTGCCTAGCCTCGAGGAATTCTTCAAGGGCTTAGCAGAAACTTTTGGAATGCGGAATGTCAAAGTAGTAAGTGGCGGAATGCTACAAGTACTGGATGGTTCGGATCGAGAACTGGTGTGAGAAGATTTTTCGGGTATGGGTGGCACCACGGAACTTTCAGCAGGACGTTTGATTCCTGATGTAGGAATCCCTCCGAACCTAGGAGCTGGTGCAGCTAATTGAGGAGCACAAACAATATTTCCAGTGTCTTCAGGTTCACATCCTCTCAGTTGCAAGGGTAAAGCCACAGCAGCTTCAACCGTATCTAGAAATGACCCAGGTGTTCCTGAGTAATAGTAAAACGGTATATTTTAACTCTTCTATATAGACTAGTTTTTAGAAGAACATTAAGTTGGAATTCCATTATATGAATAAACAATACAGCACTTACGAGGCCGAGTTTCTATTTCGAGAGGTGCCTGTGATGACAGCAGCTTTGACGCTATGACCGAATGGACTTTTCCAGCCGTGAATGAAGCTGGCACAAGAATTTGACCACATCTTACACAGGGCTTACGAGTTAAAACTGAGAGCTGTCTCTGCAACTGCTCCACCTTACCCGTTAAAACTCTATTGACAACAGTCTGGATCCTGTACATTTCCCAGTAAGTTACAACTTCATTCTT